>WAAB01005636.1:108968-125043 GCA_013389865.1 Piaya cayana | reverse complement strand
TTAAAACACACTTTTAAACTGAGAACATTTGAAGTTTCATACATGAAAGAATGTTACCTGAGTGATAGATTTCCTATCTTGAAAAGTTTTTTCATGTAAAATACTCGGTAATTACTTTTCAAAACAGCATTGATTTCTTATGTGTCAATATGTATTAGAGATTAAATGTCCAATTCCTGTCAGCTGAGTGAGTATCTATATTTGGAACTTTTCTGGGAGCTTCTTTTTTTCAGACAGTCTTGGTTTTAGGATTTTTTTTTTAAATATACTTTAAAATGCTCTTTCTACTATCTGTCTCCCTTTGGCTAGTGGATCTCTTCATTTTCACTCTTCTGTACTGCTCTTTAGAAACGATTCAGTGAAGCAGCACTGGTCCCCTTGTACAAAATTCCCAATGTGTGTTAAGAATTTATCTTACTTCTGCTACATATTATAATTACAAGTTCCAATCAAAGTACATCTTTTGAGTTACAAGTTTGTATCATTGCTTTAGTAGAAATGCAAATATTATGTATTTAACATGCAAATGAAGTGAAATAAATATAATGCATGAAGTCTGTATTCCATCTCAGAAGTAATTGTAATGTGTAATAGGAATTCAGCAGCCAGGTTTGACAAGAGAGAAGGCACAACAATTTTTATTTACTGCTAGAGCACCCATCTCTATCTGCCCTCCCCTGGTTCTGGTGACTTTTAATGTAAATTTGATACTTGGCTTTCTATATGTGACCACAGGCATAGCTGTATTACCTTTACTTTATCTCACTGGCATAGTCACAACCATCTTTATATCTTGATGCTTCTGCATATAGTAGTGAGTAACTGTTGTGTTTAAAAACTACAAATAGGTTAGAAACCCCCAAATATGTCTACTGTCCAGCAAACAATGCTTGGGGAAGTGCTAGACATAGAATATTACTGCAATAATTCTTCATTTATTATACATCTGAGCTTCTGGCACATTAGAAATTAGCAGAAGGTTGCACTAGGATGACTGTGCTCAGGAAGTACCAAAGGAGCTGTCTTTTGAAGCTGGCTATTGGAACACCCTTGTACTATTGGCTTCCAAAATACACTGGACAGTTGTTTCTGTAATTTCTCTAAGAGACATTTTCCTTTTCTTTGTTTTATTCCTGGTACCTGAGCAAAGCAATATTTCACTCTGTTTTATAGAAAAAAGTCTGGACTCTGGATTCCACCAGAGTCAGATAATTTTCAGCTTGAGGTGGGTTCCTCCAGAGGAGTACACCCTGAATGATGGAATCCCTGGGCAATTATACCCTTACAAATAAAGATCTACCCCCACAATATGTTCCTCACATGCTGTCCATGTGGCAGTTGGTGCAATGATATTTTGGGAGTGGAATCTCCCCACTCCCTGTTTGGTTTTCCTTCCTGTTTACAAGTGAACTGTCGCTTTTCTTATCTTTAAGGTTTGCAGCTGGCATAGCTTAATCAACTTTTTTACTTGACTTTGGTCCTGGGGCCCTTGTATAATTCTGTGAATGTTTATCTTCCTGTCTTATTGGTACCAGGATTCTATGGTCATCCATTGCTCATTTTGGAGGTTTTTTTTCCTTAGGTTATAGATTTTGGTCCTTGTCTTTGCGGGGCAAGATGTCTTGTATATTTTCTTTTCCTCTTCTACCTAGTCCTTCTTGCTAAAACAAAGTTTGCTTGTGCTAAAACCAAAGTTCACTTACATCAAGACATCCAGTCATACTAAGCTATGAGCAAATTGCATTTTAACTTAAATCTAACCCATTAATTTTAACATCTTAGAAAGTGTTTCAAACCTCAGCAGTCTGATATCATTGAATATATAAATGGCTATCTTTTTGGGTACCTGTTATATTTTAGAATAAATCATCAGGAGTAGGAATTAAAAATAGAGAATAAATTTGAAAAAAATAATACTTATCTAATAAAGATTCTGTAAAATCTAAGTTAAGTGTTACAAATATATAGAACAAAACCAAAAAAAATACAAATAACTGAAACTTTCACCATCCACAAGACAACAGAGAAAAAGTAATAGTCGTTTTACAATGGTACAAGCAATAAATGACCTTTTGTTGTTATTTATTTGTTAGGAGTAAACTTTTAAAAGCAATCTGCCATTTCACAAGAGGCTGGTGAAACTATTTCATTATTACAGTAATGTAATTAGAAATCTCATAAGCAATCAAGCAGCCAAATTTTGCACCAGCTGTAAGCAAGTAAAACAAAAAGTGACAAGTGGACCAGCAAGTAATGAATTACAATAACCCAGGTGAGAAATAAAAGACAAATGTATGAGTGTTCTGGCATCCCCAGGAGAAGTAATGTCTATAGGCTGGAAGCGATCCTGCAACAGTAATAAAATGGCTTCATAATATGATTATTATAGACATCAAAAACATATCTTGGAATAAAACTTTTCTTTTATTTTATTTTCTTTTGTGAAACTTGAGACTTTTGGGGCATTTACATGTGTTAGAAAGAACAATCTAGAATCCTGGAGAGTAGGGATTTTAATTCTGCCTACTTTGTTTATGAACATTGAATGATATCCAAACCAGTGTATCACAGTACTGTTTGAAAAACCTGAAGTTACAGATTCAGCAGCCCTGATGTCAGCTATTTACATTGCAGGCTGAATTGGAGCGTGGCACCATAAGCTCTTAGTTATAGTGCTATCACCTCTGATCTTTGGTGGAAACAGGTATTTTACTTTGGGATGATTGAAATTAAATGAGAGAAAATCTATCCAGAGCAAGTAATAAATTTTTGTACTACTTTGGCATACCAGAAAATGAAGTTAATCAGTCCAACAACACAATAAAAGGGAATGAAATGTATATAAGAGCAAAATAATAATCACAGCAATAATAATAATAATCATCACCATAATATAATATATTTTAGATATATAAAAATAATAATAATATCTGAAATCTTAATTTGTTTGAAATATATAATTTTTACCTGCCCTTGTCCTCCAGGGCAATTATGAACACATTTCAAAGTATGGGTGGTTGAATATCACCATCTGAATTTTTTTGCTGTTATTTAATTATCTTTAAACAACCATTCCTGACAAATATGTTTAGGATACTTCCATTTTCCATTGACTTCATAGGTCAAGTCCTGACCTTCCTATGTTTAGATATAGAAAGCTTGAACAATATCAGTGCTTCAGTTTTCAAAGGAATTCAAGTCACTAAAGGAGAAAATTCATGACATGGTAAGCCCTGAAAATGCAAAAGAGCCAGAGTTTTTGAGCATCTTTGAACACATCTCTGAAACTGCTGAAATAAAGTAAGGAGCCCAGTATGAGATGCACAACAACAACTCTGCATCATCTATTTTTTCTGAATGTCTGAACATTTTTTTCTGACAAATACGTATGGCTGTCCATATACATTTATGCGCATGTGTCTGCAATGCTTGAGCAAACACGCGGTAAATATTTTTAGTGTCTATATAACTTACACCATTGAAAACATTAACAGGTAAAGGAAAATACACTAACTGCAGCAGCTGCTTTGTTGACTTGTTAATACAAGTCATTTATTATAACGAATGTCATCTATAATGGAGGAAAAAAATGCAAAGGCATATATACTCAGAGATGGGAGACCAATAAAAAAGACACAAGAAATGCCCTGGGCAACATATAGTCAAGGATGTACTAAATACTTAATCAGGCTTTAATGTATATTTCCTCTGATTCAGTTTTCCAATGCTGCTGCTTTGGCTTAAGCTCAAATTTCTTTTTTTCTGTTTGTATCACATGTTGATCTGGAACTGGTAGGCTTTCAAAAGAGCCTTCATTTCCTAGGGTATAATCTTAGTCTCAAGTAGATAAATATTGTGGTGAGTTGTTAAGAAGAAGTGTCATTTGGAAGAGATAAAGATGTTACAGGGAGGACATTTTTCAAGAATGGAAATGTTTCTATATGACATCCGTTTGACTTTCTCTAGCTGGCAAGGAACAAAACTGCTGGGATAGCATTCAAAAGCAAGTAAGAAACATCCTTAAAGAGCCAGGCATTTTTTATGTGAAGCTTCTTTTTGCACAAGAAGTGGGTTCCTCCCTTAGCTTCAGGCTTTTCACCCTCTTCTGTTTAGGTGTGAAATAACATAAATAGATTTTCTATTGCTGCATATCCACAAAAGTTAGTTTCATTTAATTCACAGTGACTGAAATTCAGTCTTGTATAGAGAGAGAGCATAGACTCGTGTTGCCTACAACCTTCAAATAAGGGTGGTTCATGTCTTGTTAACACATAATGAAAGAGTTCTTAATGACATGTTTTCCATAGAATCATAGAATAGTTTGGGTTGAAGGGATGTTGAAGATCATCTAATTCCAACTGCCCTGCCATGGGCAGGTACGTGTCCCACCTAATTCCACTGTCCAAGGCCCCATTCAACCTGGCCTTGAAAACCTCCAGGAATGGGGCATCCACAGTTTCCCTAGGAAACCTGTTCCAGTGCCTCACCACTCTCATAATGACAAAATTCTTCCTTATGCTTAGTCTAAATCTGCCCCCCTCTCCAGTTTATACCCATTGCCCCGAGTCCTACCATTACAAGCCTTTGTAAGAAGTCCCTCCCCAGCTTTCTTGTAGGCTCCTTTCAGGTACTGGAAGGTTGATATAAGATCTCCTTGGAACCTTCTCTTCTCCAGGCAGAACAACCCCAACTCTCTCAGCCTGTCCTCATATGGAAGGTGCTCCAACCCTTGGACCATCTTTGTAGCCTTCCTCTGGACCTGTTTCAACAGCTCCATATCCTTCTTATGCTGAGGATTCCAGAACTGGACACAGCACTCCAGATGAGGTCTCACTAGAGAGGAACAGAGGGGCAGAATCATCTCCCTCGACCTGCAGGCTGCACTTCTTTTGAAGCAGCCCAGGATACGGTTGGCCTTCTGGGCTGTAAGTGCTCATTGCCAGCTCATGTCGAGCTTCTTGTCAACCAGCATCTCCAAGTCCTCTGCAGGGTAGCTCTCAATCACATCACCCACCATATTGTACTGAAACTGGGAATTGCCTCGACCCAGGTGTAGGACCTTGCACTTGAAGTTCACACATGGTTTCCATGTGTGACCCAGGATTTCTTCCACGAAGGCAAATTCCAGCATGCGCTCTTTTCTTCCAATTCTGTCTTCTGATAGCCTTAACAGAATGAATATGGATATATGTTACTATAAACTTCTAAATATTTTAATTTTTAAAAATATCTAACCTCTATACTATATACTTTATTTGTACTGAAGTGAATATGATAGCATGTGTCTATGCATTGTGCCTGTTCAGACATTATTCAGGCATACTGAAAATGTAGGCCACATATACCTGTTGTCTTAATATCACTAACTCCATGATTTTACATGAGAAGAAAGCAGGTCTCAGATTTCAGCCTACCAGTTTACCTTTTAAGCTAAAAGCTACCTATTACATCCCCCCAGAGGTAATAATCTCATTCATACTTGTTACTAACTAATGATAATCCAAAAACTGAACTGAATTCTCCCTGCTAAATTGTTGAATAATCTAAGTGATGATGCCATTACATGATAAAAAAAAAAAGACTAAGTCAAATAGAAAAGCAAAAGGAAGCCTTTGAGTAGGAGGCCATATCTCAATTAGCTGTTAGGTTTTCTAATTCAGGGTTTAGCTTGATTAGGACAGTGCTGCAGCAACTTTTTGAACACATCTCTGAAAAACTGCAAATCATACTTCTAACTAATACAGAATCCATACCTATATACAGTTCAAATACATATGGAATTACTCATTTAAACAGATAAACATAAGAAGACTAGATGAAACTAGTGGAAAAGAGGGAAACAGTTGTCATGGCTTACAGATAAATAATCAATAGAGCATTTAAGTGCTAAAGGTAGCTGTTTTACAAAAACAGTATCATACAGATACAAATTTTGTAATTGAATTTTGAGCACAATACAAATCTTAATACATGTTTGTATTACGTGGTTTGTAATATATCTGTTGCATGATCCACAGCAGGAATGTGTGCAGAAAAATTTCTTATGTCAATGTATCTTGTGTTCTTTTATTGCAAACACAACATATTTCTTAATATAGTCTGAATATGATCATTTTTAAAGGTAGATAGTTTTCTGCCTTGTCCCCTCAAAGGGTTGTTTCAAGATATTGCTTCTTTGATAATCAGAAAGTTCCTTCCAGTATTTTCTGGCTTAATAATGTCAATGTAAAATAAAAAAATGTAAACAGGAAAAAAAATACATCAGAATTTTTAATATGTAGATTAATCTAGAATCTAGTAACACAACAACAGCTTCATCTTCTTGGATGAAATAAGGAAAAAAATCTCAGAATCCTTTCTCTGATGTGTAGAATTTCACTTTCGGTAGCATAAAATTAACCCATTGAACAGCAGATGATATGATGTGGTCAAATCTGAAAGGGTAAATAAATTCTCCATTCTAATCTGTGAAACGAAATGGAATTAGGGTGAAATTCAGTGGCTGGATGTTGGATGACTGTATAAAATGTACAGTTTGAAAGACTTTCGCCAGCTCAAAAGTGATTTCATTTGAAATGTTACAGTCTTACAGCTGAAATAGTCACCAATAAACATACTGTCTCTTACATACATATATGGAGAGGGAGAGATCACAGGAGAGATCACAACATATCTGACATAGATGACATGGAATAGTCACATATACAGAAACATATATGTCTACAGTAGACTTATTTACTTGTGGCACCCAAAGTGCGCAGAGAACAGAGCAATAAGCTTAGTGCCCGCTAGTACCCTACTCATACACAGCTCACATCCATCTTTTGACTAAGATGTATGCAAGCCATGCTGTAATACGTCTTATTGTTTGTATATGCAATAAATTTTATTTAAAGAACCACCTTCTATCCAAATAGAATGGTATAAAATGAATGCTTTCTAGAGGAAAAAAATCTGCCATGAACATCACTGTACACTATCTGAGGCTGTGACTTTGAGTATTTGCAGTCATATGCTCAGTTTTATTATAGTATAGGTCATACTTTTGGTTTTTACTGTGAATTTTCCAGAATAAAAGCCACAGGGCTTTCAACAAACCCGTTTTTTATGAAAAATGTCTATTATCTCCTTAAGAAGTTATCTTTTTGTGCCAGATTCGCAAGCCTTTTACTTGTGTGACATCATTGCAGTATATTTGTGGACACTTTATTCATGCTTAGGACTTTCAGATTTCCACAACTGATGTACACACTAATTGCTCACTTCAGCAACCTGCTAAGGGAAAAAATCCTGGTACATCATTGCAGTCATAGTATTACCAGGGAGTTTAAGTAGTGGATGGTAAACAGTTCAACACACCCAAAAGTTCCACCTCAAGGATGAAAGGCAGAATTTCTGTTTTCAGCATTGTTTGGTATTTAGCTAAAAAAATTCCTCTTCCCTTGACATTTTTAAATTGAGAATGAACACAATCCACTTGTGTAGCAGAAAAGGTTGAAAATAGTATAGTTTCTTAAATAGTCTGATTACAATTGTATTGTTCATCTAAATTAAAGAACCTGCTTCTGCATAATCTAAGCCTACATTTATTAACCTAAATACCTAGATGAACTATGCTTTCTTTTCCACAGGTGCTGAGCTCTTCTCTCTGGATGTGAGGGCATGGAAGAAAGATGCCAGGGTAGGGTTAGGTTGGACATCAGGAAAAGGTGATGGAACACTGGAACTGCTCCCTAGGAAAGCTGTCATGATGCCAAGGCTGACAATATTCCAGATCTAGAGATAACTGTGGTTAATGTAGATATACTGTGGTTCTCCAAAGGTTTTACAGAATGATGAGGAATTGTTTCTGTTAGCATTATTGACATCCATCCCTTTTTCTTGTTTTTGATTCGGTATTGGTCTTGCATCTGAGCAAGTAGCCACTGTTCAGATTGCTAGGGAAGAACAGAAAATAACTGCACTGCTGACACTGGAATCCTCCTTTAAAGAGGACCTTTAAGGAGTGAGACCAATAGCCTTAAAATATAGAACTTTAGACCTTTATGGAGCAAAGGAGTAAGTTTAAATTTTCTGCACGTTTAAGTCAGTGTATGAAATGGGCAAATGGCAAGGTAGAAAGACTGGAGACTGCAGTTATCTATCTGTCCTAATTATGGTATTTAAATGCATTCTCTTTTACAGCTCTATTTTTTACAAATTTATAGTTTTGCAAATTTGTAAGAATTGATGTTATCAGTCTTTATTAAACCCTCAATGCATTCATGTCTCACTCATAAGTAATTCCTTCCTAAGTCTCCTGTGTTTTATTTGAGATTTGCCTTATTTATTATAAGCCAATAATGTATTGAATTCTGTGTGCACTGGCATATTATCTTGTTGAACCATTCAATTAAATATGATAATGTCGAACACACTGATAGAGTTAAACACTCAGGTAAATGAGCAATTCACTGTGAAGTGCAGAAATATTTGAAGTCATCTGTGTGCCTTCAAGTAATCTGTTTTATGTAAAAGAACACTTCAGGATTCGAAGATATATGTCTGAAAAGAGAAAAATATTGCTACTTTCAACAGCTTTCATAGCTGCAAACTGTGGCTCTTTAAAAGACCCCAAACCCCCAAATAAAGGACAGAAGTGAATTAAAATACCTTATTGTACTAAGGGTAGGCAGCAAAGTGAGGTGTTACAGTCTACTAAAAATCATAATACAAAATAGCAACAGTGTTTTGGTTTATAAACATTTTCATTCTGGAGTAAAGTCACACTAGTTCTATCTAACATGATCCTATATTTCTGGAGAGTACTCCATTGCAGAGGACTGAGAGGTTTTCTCTGAGTTAATGTAAAGTAAATACGTCTCTAGATGAAATTTTTACATCTAAACCAACCTCATTCTCCATTGAAGACAATATCTGTAAAACTTAGTAAGAAACAAGTGTTGCGTGCTCAGTACATGTAGTTTTAAATGCTTATAACTAAATCACATCAAAACTGATTTTCTCCAGAACACTCAAAAGCACTTCTCCTTAGTGCTGTTTTCCTGCCAAATTTAAACTTTCATCCCGCAGCTGTTTCGGCTGTAGAGTGATTATAAAAAAAAGTCATGGTAATTGGTTACTGTCAAGAATGTCTTTTCTCGGTTTATAAATGCTTGAAAAGCCTAACTTTTTTTCTCCTTCAAACTTTAGAAAAGAATATGAAATCTACAGGCAAAGTCAAACAAACAAAAAGAAATCCTGAAAAAAAAGTCTAATGCATATTGGTCAAAAGTAAATTTTGAACACTTCAGCCTGAGTTGAAAGGTCCAGGAATTATTGAATACTGATGTCATCAGGTTAGAATACAAACCATTATTCAATTTGATACTCAGCTATTACTTCTATTGCTATTGATTATTTCACTACTGGAGGAGTGCTGGATGCAAGTCAATTGGCAGATGGTCACTAGGCATTCTAGTTGGAATGAAACTAAAACCTCTAGCTCCTCAATCTTTTAACAAAGGGTAAAAATATTTTTAAAAGCTTAAAACGACCCCATGTGAAAATGGGACACAGGTTTTAATTTCACTTAAAACTGTGGGGAAAATATTCAAGTTTAACTCTCAAAAAGGATTTACTTAATGATGCAAAATCCATGATTTTTTAACTACTTTTCTGAGAAGCAAAGGAATGTGTAGTTTCAACATTAAATATGAAAAGAAACATAATGTTTCTGACTACATATTGCTGAAATGCTTTATTTAAGTCTCATATTCAAATTGAAACCTCCAGCAAGGTAGAAACCTCTTCAAATAACTTCAGCCAAGTTGAAAGTTTTAAATTATTACCCGTCCCTGTTTGCCATATCAAGTCACTTTTACTCTAGAGGACATTTTCCAGCATCTTAGATATATGGCAAGAGAATTTCATCCAGCATTTCAAGACAACCTCATGAAGAAAAATAATTTAGTTTTAGCACACCATTTCCAAGCCTTGAAAAACTGATGCATTTATTTTCCTAGTCTTTTAGTGTTTGTAGTGGAAAACATCTTTTCTGCTGCTATATTGTAACTCCAGTTTTTGCCCAGTTGGACATATATTAACCCTTCTGTGACACTGGGGACCTTTCTTCATCCCTCGTTCAACAGTCCTTGTTCACATACAGTCATTCTTAATAATGTAAAATTTGGAAGGAACTTGGGGCTAAGCATCTACCTGCACTTGCATTTATCCAAGGGTTATACTAATCTCTGGGAATATGCTGACATAATTTATTTAAGATATAACCCCTGCATAAGTATGATGGAAAAAGGTTTCACACAAATTACCTGCTGAAAACGGAAAACAAGTTGGTCAACAAATACTATGCTTGTAAAATTAAAAGAGAGTTCTTTTTTTTTTTTTGCTTAGCTAAGATTATGTTCAAAATGTGGCAGTAAAGCCCTTACTGTTGTGTTTTATAATTTTTAATATCATAATGTCCAGGAGCGAGAGTCACAGAGTAAAACCATTGTGCATCCTGTTGTGCAGACAGAGAAAGAAAATTTATTTGAACACTGTCTTTGATAAATGAATATTCTTGAAACAAATGAAGTACTCACACTTTCAGGAGAGGTCTGTTAGACACTTATCTCAGATAGAAACGCAGGAATTACTATATTCACCCAAAGCACATGTCCACTAATTTGTTTCTGAGAGTAGCACTACATGTCCTAACAAATCATATAAGAAACAAAATAAAGTCCTCCAAATTTCATGAGGAAACGAATAGTTATACACTGTTTGTCATATAGTCACATTATTTCTAGATTTGCTTCTTCTGGCGTCTTCTTAAATAATTTTGTCATGAGCACATTCAGTGTATGCTATTATTTTACCTATTGTTGATTTTCTTTTCATCAATGTGTAACACTCCTGTTACACATTGCAATCTCTTTGTCTTCAGTGTCTGTTAGCACTATGGCTTTATGTATGTCCTAGGGAAGGTTTGAACAGGATCTGCAAATGAATGAACAAGGGCCACAGAGAGAGCATTAATTGATGAGCCTCAGTTTCATTAGATTACTGCTTAAGCAGGGGTGTAATAAGTTACAACTAACAGCAGCATGCTAAGCATTTGTTTGGAGTCCGGTACTAAGTTAAGAGGTTCTTACCTCAGTGGACCTGTGATCAATCTCTATGAGCTACCTCTTTGGTTTTCAGCTTAAATTTGCATTCTTGTGTCATCTCCGCATAGAAGAAAGTTACCGTGAATGGATGCCAGGTCTTCTTTTATCTATTCCAGCAGCTAGCAGTAACAAAGAAGGAATTGTTTCTGATCTGTGAAAACCAGATCAAGTAGACCAGCAGCACCACATAAGAGTGAAAAAAATGAGAGACAAATTATATTGTGACTTTTTAAATCTCTTGATCCAAAGTTTTACAAAACTGTTTTAATATATTTCAGCCATTTAGAGCAGTATATGCAGTTGTGGGCCCTGCAGCACAAGTAAAGCAACCCTAAAGTACTGGAGCACTTGCCTTATGCAGAAAGACTGAGGGAGCTCAACTTGTCAAGCACTGTCCTACCAACAGTCCTCAGTGCACCTTTGGGTTCATTAACAAGAAGAATGAATCAGGCATGTCACAGCAGTCCACTAGCTGAATAATGAGGCGCAAGGCCTTAAAATGAAATTAAAGGAGTTAAAGAAAACCTTTTTCTCCATGAATGCAGTGAAATAATAGAATAGGCTTTCCAGAATGACAATTCTGTCATAAAATCATAGAATCACCAGGTTGGAAAAGACCCACCAGATCATCGAGTCCAACAATTCACAATAGTGACTGGCAGTTTAGGAGGCAGTTTGTGCAGGCAGGGCTAGCAGGCAAGGGTATGGGCAGGGCGCTGCACCTTGGCCAGAAGTACCAGGGCAATGCGGTGTCCACTTGGCTGGAAATTAAGGCTGCTCCAAACTCTGTACTGGATGTGAGTGATGCAGCCTCCCAGACAGAGCCCCAGCNTCACAGCAGTCCACTAGCTGAATAATGAGGCGCAAGGCCTTAAAATGAAATTAAAGGAGTTAAAGAAAACCTTTTTCTCCATGAATGCAGTGAAATAATAGAATAGGCTTTCCAGAATGACAATTCTGTCATAAAATCATAGAATCACCAGGTTGGAAAAGACCCACCAGATCATCGAGTCCAACAATTCACAATAGTGACTGGCAGTTTAGGAGGCAGTTTGTGCAGGCAGGGCTAGCAGGCAAGGGTATGGGCAGGGCGCTGCACCTTGGCCAGAAGTACCAGGGCAACATGGTGTCCACTTGTTAGGAAATTAAGGCTGCTCCAAACTCTGTACTGGATGTGAGTGATGCAGCCTCCCAGACAGAGCCCCAGTGGGTGCATGCTGCCACCTAGATGCTGGGCTGCAGGGCGTGCCCCTCTCTTGCACTAGTATCAACCACCAGTGGACAATTGAGCTGTGGGAGTTGTTGAACTCCAGTTGAACTCCTCTGGTGATGTGACTCAAGGAAGAGGTGAACAAGCTGAGGACCATCCATCAGGGACTGTGAGATAGAGATTGACTACTGGGAACAACACCTTATGCTCACTGGCTCAGACCCAACAGACAGACATGGTCTGTGTGACAGAGGACTCCTCATCCTCTCTCCATTCACTTGAAGAGAGAACTTTAGGAGACAGAGGGGACTGGCAGCAGGTTTTTGCCCAGCACAGCAAGCATCTCCTCTATTTCAACATCAGCCTCCCCGGTTCCCTTGCACAATATGAAGCTCTGCAAGTGGAACCAAACCTCAATAAAGGTTTCTCAGCCTAGAAATGTTCCCTAGGCTAAGACACCCTAAACCACCGTAACAGCCTCTGTTCAGAAGAAAAGATGGGTTATTTTCATAGTGGACTTCCTTCTGAAGAGAACAGAAGGCCTGATATGCAGACTAACCCCATTACATAGGGAAGTCTGCTGCCTACCTGGGGCCTTGGTTACAGATTTCCAACTCTGGTCAGGCCCTTGCATTATTTTCTGCTATTGATTTGCCAATNGACTCCTCATCCTCTCTCCATTCACTTGAAGAGAGAACTTTAGGAGACAGAGGGGACTGGTAGCAGGTTTTNAGGCAGTAATGAAAACCCATCAAGAAATGTGAGGTCCATTAAAAAGGACTTCAGGACCTGGGGATGAGTGGTGAAGGGATCATGTGCACAGGTAGTTGTCTTCTCTGTCATTCTTTTTACAGGGAAGGAGTAGGAAGAGCCAGGAAAGAAATACCTGCTTCCAAACCTGCTGTGAGGAGCAAAAATTTAGGTTTTTTGTCCATGGGTAGGCCTGCATACCACCAGGCTTGCTGACAAAGGACAGGGTATACCTGTTCTGAAGCTTACCAAGTAACTAGCAGGGCTCATCCATAGAACTCATCAATAGATGTTAAGGGGGAGGGGGACAACACCAGGCTTGATAGAAAAAAGCCTGGGAATGGCATTCCATTGTCTCAGGGACGGTGTGCCACCAAGACCATTTGGTCTGCTACCTCAGCAGAAGTAGGGGATAGCACTCCAAGTGGCAGCAAAGGTGCAAAGCTTGTTGATGCATTAGAAACTACAGCAAGTAGTCACTTAGGAACTAAGACTATTCCCCTCAGGAGCATGGTGGGATCAATAGCCCAGCTGAAGTGATTCTACACAAATGTACACAGCATGGGGGAGCCACATCAANGGGACTGGTAGCAGGTTTGTTAATTTGGCACTGTAACAGGCTGCCCAGAGAGGTGGTTGAGTCACCATCCCTGAAGGTGTTTAAAAGATGGGTAGATGATAGCTCAGCAATATGATTTAGTTGCGAACGGGGATGATTGGACTCAATAATCTCAACGGTCTTCCTTCTAACCAAGTGATTCTATGGTTCTATGACCAGTTTCCTGCCTAATGGTGATTAGCACAGAATGTAGTTTGCTGTTTGATGAGGGACAATTATTGCAGCTTTATATACTGCTTTTTCAGTTTATTACAAGCAAATATTGCCTGTCAAAAACCAAGACAGATGTGATATAGAAGGACCCAGAATTAACTCCAACAGTTATGCAAATATACTTTGATAGAAAACAGTTTTTTGTTTCTTTTGTCTTGTTTTTCCCTTTTTTTTTACTTTACTCCATGCTGCAGTGTTGGTTCATGGATAGCTAGATGCAAAATGAGACTGACATGTTGGACACATGGATATCAAGGATGTGGTTTCCCTAGCAACAGTAACCACATAAAAGGTCTCAGAACTTACTCATGGGACATTTCAGTTTTTCACATAAAATGAATACTGGTGGTGAATATGATTGATTCAATAGAAGTACAGGGAAAGTATCACAGAATTGTAGCGTAATAAAGTATTAGATTCTTTTATTTTTTGAAACCAGCTATCACACCAGAAGATTGTCTTTATGTCATGGGGAAGAGAATCCTGAGGAAGAGAGGCATTAAATCCAGCGGAATTGTGCTGCTTAGAAAAATCTGTAATTATTTAGTGTTAGACCTTTCTAAAATTAGAAATAGATGATCTATGTTTGCAAGAAGCGAAACAGCACCAAAATCTACGTGCAATCAGATTGACTCAAATCAAAGCATAGCATGAAGGTTGCATGTATCTTAAAATTTGGTCTAGAATTATTTCCGTTTTTTTCAGCATTTACCTTTACTTCACCTATAAATACTGCAAATGGACTTGTGAAAGACAGAGGTCTTAATAGAAGAGACATGTAGTAGGGTTAGCGAGCAGGAGTACCATTATGAATTGAGATCTGGCACAGTGACAGTAATCTGGAAGTAAAGGTATTTTAATTATGTGATGCAATGCTGAATAAATTTTTAGAGGTCATGGAGAAAAACCAGGAGGACATTGTGGAAAGGCAAAAGGGCATGCTATAGATATATGGGTTTTTAAAGTTTACCCCTGTGTACCTTCAGTGGCCTGCCTTGTCCTGCTTCCCCATACTGTGCCTAATATACGTGTGACTTCCAGGAAGTGCGAAGAGGTAGGTCAAAATAGAGCAAGATGCTTTCAATGCATACTTTGACCTTCAATTTTGTTTTTGTGGCAGTAGAACAGATTGAAGAGGAACATAACTAAAATGTTGCCCTTGTTCAGAGCTGAAATTTGAATTATCTTCACTTTGCTTTTCGCTTAGATTAAAGAGGATGTTGCAAGAAATGTGATGATGTAGGTCAGGGAAAACTAGACTTAAATTTGGAGATGTCAGGAGATGAATTTATGTAAAAAAGCATAAATCTGTAGCTGCCGATAACTTGATGAACAGAGAACCTTTGAACTGTAAGTCTAGGGTAGATAACTGCAAGGGGAGAAGAATCTTTTTAGTACAAAGGCTGACTTATAGCAATGGATAAGTGGTTCAAAACAAAGAAAACCTCCTTGAACAATTGGGAGGTGAGAAGTAGAAGAAATCTTTCAAGAGTAGAAAGCTTTGAGCATTCTATAGAGCACCCTGTGGAGACTCAAATATTTCCCTTTTGTTCTTAAAAGAATGTGTTCTTCTTGAGGCCAAGATATTCTGTTGCAGTTCAGCTATTCTCATCTTGTCTAGTCAAATGATTTAAAATATAATATAGTACTTTTCGAGAAAATAATGTACATAGTGATAATAACAGCAGTGTTCATGCAGTACTTTGTGAAAGGAGTCAGTCTCATTATCTGTATTAACAGATGCAGACAGTCATAAAGGGGTGACTTGCTCAAGCAGAGGTACCAGGCCATGTGCAAAGCAATCAACAGAATTGAGTCCTCTAGAGCTTATAGTTTCTATATCCACTTGTAGGTGTTGTTCCTAATGAACTCAGGAAAAACTGAATATTTCATTCCCACCTGCCATCACCTATCCCACCATATTTCCACAGTTTTTGGATTCTGGCCATCCATAGTCTAGATTTACAGTCACAATTCTGTCAACTGCAAGTATAGTTAATGTTCTAATTTAGGACCAGCACCTACTTTTTGTATTGAATAAGGACTACTGCCTTATTCAGTGATGCTAACCAACCTTTGCAATAAGCAAGTCAGTCTTTAAGCGACTGGCTCAGGAAAAATTTAGCAATGTCT
>WAAB01005636.1:53968-103968 GCA_013389865.1 Piaya cayana | reverse complement strand
TACTCTTCTTATGATAATAACTTTGGTTGGAATTGGAAACACATTGTTGTAACAATCTCAAGGTATTTTTCAAAATTGATGTGAACCTCAGAGATGCCAGGCATACTAAATTTCACGAGACTTCCTTTAAGACTCCATTTTCTCTGTATAAATTTTAAACTTGACCTCACACAGCTATTTAAAAAAGTAAAGGATTATATTATCTTTAAATTTTCTAAAGTCTGGATTTCACTAATCCTGACTTCAGACATCAAAGTAAAAGGATATTTTAGTTTCCCCAAGGAACTCATTTAATTATATAAGTATCTACAAGGTATAGCTTTTCTTCTTGTTATTGTTTTTCTTCTTTTCAGCTCAGAACTTTTCCATTCTGAAATTTGGAAAAAAAAAAAAAAAGGTAAAAAAATATATAGCATTCTAAACACTTAAAACCCAAAGCATTAGGAATCAAAGAATCCCCTCAGTTGGGATAAGAAAGGAATATGAAAATATTTTCTGAACTCAATCAACGTTCCTAGAACACAGCTGAACACAGCTGGTTTGCTACAAGGAGCTCTCCATTTGTCCACAGGTCTTTCGCTAAGCATCTGCCTCTCTCAAAAAACTTCTTTTGAATACCTCAGTTTTTTTCTTGAATGGTTTCAGGTGGTCAGTTTGAAAAACTGAACACATCTTTGCAATGTGGACAGTATTTTTACATGGAGGAAAGCAGAAGAACAAATTGATTCTGTCTGCTAATTCTACTAGTACAAAGAGAAATTCCAGTATTGCTTTTAGAGAAGCATGGTCTTAAATTACAGAATTTTCTAAAAACCGTGAAAGACTTCCTGTCCTACCACATTTCTTTCAGTGGGCCAAAGAGATGGATCTATTTATGAATTATTCACTTTTGGGACATTTCTCTATTTTTTCTTCTGCTAGAAAATTAGACCATTCAACTCTACCTATTTATTGTCAACTAAGTGTAAAGTAGACAATACATACTTTTGGGGAACCACAGTTCATATTAGTTTTGTAAGTTTTACAGTGCAGATGACTCACAAGAGAAAAATAAGTATATGAGCCATTGCTGAATGGAAAATATTTTAATGAGGGAAGTATCTTGCAGTTTTCAGAATATCTTACAATTTACAACAGGAAATATCTTACTGAATTCCTGGCATTTATTTGCCAACTTATTAAAATTACCAAACACTTCAGGTACAGATACCTGTGGAAAAACAGATTTCAGTGACTGTTTCAAGACAAAGTCATGAGGGTCCTGCAAGTAAGGCTAGTGTATTCATATTAAAATGGCTCTTGTTAGAGTAACTATGTCCAAAGTTCAGAAAGTCTGCAGAATTCCATTTTGATGATCATCCAGTCAGTCTTCAGAACAAAGGATTTTGGATCAGACTTAGGTATGTTCTTATATGATTTTTTTTCCTGGGTATTCCTAATTCAAAACTTTTACCCTTCATGAATTTTGCAAAGTCATATGACAAAATAATCGTAGCATGTAGCTGGTAATTGTAGTAACTGCTGAAACACTTCTAGGCTAATAGTAATAACAACAACAACAACAACAACTAATAGTAACTTGAAATACTAAAAGATGGCTTATTTTTTAGTTCTTCTAAGATATACAGTGTTATATTTGCATATACCTGTAATGTCTTTTTTTTCTCAAGACTTACACAAAATCAGAGGAAAAGAATTACAATTAAGGGTGGAAACACTGATTCATTTTGGCCTTAGAACAACTCTTGATTTGAGCGAACATTCAAGTCAATTCTTCCTTTTTTTTTCACAGTGCCTTCTTCACTGTTTATTGAACATATTCACTTTTGAATAAGTCACAATTAAAGAGATATTTCAGAGGTAAGTAGCCCTTGTACATTTTCAGACACCTCCTGCTTTGTGTCAGAAATGAATGGTTAGTTTGTAGCTTCATAAATTAGCTGCATTGAACAATTTCCACCCCTGCAACTTGTACTGTGAGGAATGCAGTGACAGATAGATTCTGTGCTGTGTTTGCCTATGAGATGATTTTCTTGAAGTCTCATAATGAGTTGTATTTGGCAGGATTAATGAGTATTATAATGGCAAATGGATGTTTGCAGCTCAGTTGTGTTCCATCACATAGTAACATGGGATTTCTGGTCCCTTGGAGGCCATAATTGGTGGCATTAATGCAGTTTTTAATTATGCTTCTTGAAAAAATGAATTGGAACCAAAACAAAAGCTAAGTGATCATCTCTCTGTAGTGCTGTGTGGTGTAAACACAGGACCATTTCTGTCTCTGATATCCGTGTTTTGAATTAGGCTGATGGGAGAGGATATGTACAGGATATTTGGCTGAAACTTGATTTGGGAATATTTGTATTTTTACATTGTTAAATAGCTTTTTAATTATAAGATGGAGGGGGTATTTTTCCCAAGAGAGACTGCTGAAAATAGCATGTTGTATGCTGAACTGCTTGCACAGTAGATTTTATTATTCCAAATGTAGCTCTGTAGCAACAGTGAGCATCTCTAGGTCTTCATTTTATTTAATGAGAGAGGGTATAATTCTTCCTCACTTTCCCAGAATGCCCACGCATGAAAGCATTTTGATTAGTGCTGAGTCAGTGCCTATAACCGTGTACCAGGTGATGGGATGGATTTGCCTGCATGCTCTGGTGGCCAGCACTCTTCGTAGACTAGCTCAACATCTTGCACAAGCAAGGCTCTCAACACCAGAGATGTGCTTGCCTATGTAAGAGTGAAAAACATCTAAAAATTAGTTATAACAATAAAGTAACTTCCTAAGTAAATTATATAAGAAAAGAATAAAACAAAAGATATTTGAAAGGCATGTTTCATATAAAAAAAAGAAGCAAAATTATAATTTCTATATTGCTATTTCTGTGGTATCTGGTAGTTCTTACAAGACTAATGTCACTACTGTGTCATTCTCGTGGAACTATGGATAAATCAAAAGGTAAAGCAGAAAGATTTAATTAAATGTTTAATTATATAGTTAGTTATTTAATAGTCTCTCTGCTTTCCTGTGGTGCTGTTCAATGTTTTTCTTCAGCCTGCTGCAGTATTATAGAAGAGAGAATGTAACTGGAACTGCCACTTCTGATGTGGTACTCTAAAATGGGATTAACTGCTGATCAAGGCATCTCTTTTTCATATCAGCCTTGGTAAATGTAACTCACTTGTGTTTTCCATTAAATCCACAATATATTGATAGAGATATACATGTTGTGTAGGCTCTTATCACTATGTATTATTTCCAAAGCCTAGAATGCATAAGGCAAAAGTTGGTTCACAAAGGTGAGGCTTCCAGATATTTATCCTACTGACTGTGATGAGACTTTTTATAATCTTAATATTTTGATAAGTGAGATGTTGGGTCAAACTTAGTTATGTATATGAATTCATTTGTGATAAAGAGTTCATAGCTTAAAAATCAGTTTTTCTTTACTTTTTTAAATTTCATTTTTAAATTTTTATTTTTGAAGCAGCGTATGTCAGTCCATGCATACAGATTGTAATGATACCAGATGACAATATATTCCAGATGTCAGACAGCCTCTGGAAGAACTTAAAATGCTGTAGTTCTGTCAAATGAATTCACTAGACATCCATTAACTGTATAATGGGAACTTAGACACCTACAGTTGCAAAAACCTACAGGTAAATAACTAAATTTAGGTTTCTTAGTCTCTGGTCCTTCTAAGTAAAATTTACTTACTAGCATCTGACTTGCAAACTGCCAGTTTCTTTACTTACAGGCAGAATGAAAGCAATAAGAATTCTTATTATTTTTAGTTATTATTTGTATAATCACAAGTGGAAGCCCCCATCTTTGCACTGTCCAAGGTACGAATAAGAAATAAAGCACTTAATATAAGATGAGGAATATGAGATGCATAACAGAGGACAAGGACAAAGAGTGTGGTAACACAGTAAATGAAGTAATATTTAAGTTCAGTTGAGGCTAAGAAACCTAACCTGGATTTGAACGAAACTGTTTTAAAATTCTGTATTTTACTACCACAATACATTGTTACACACTTTAAGTCATTGGACATTTAACTGTGCTTGGAAAATCTGCTGTGAGCAAATGATCTATTGCAGTGCTTTGGGGGTTGCTGATGGGTGTGACGTGTCTTCCTCTTTAGAAGAATGTCCCTAGCCTGTGTATGCCAGAGAAAATTTGTCCTCCAAACCTAACATATGGCTACAACAGCCACAGCACTTGTCCCTGTGGTTTGAAAGGAGTTGCTTTTCAACCCTAAACATTCGGTGAGGTGGATCCTTATCACATTACTCTGATTTCCTCTGAAAAGACTGAATACTCCAGATAAACCATCTTCATGTTGAAACTCCTGGTTTTCCCTTGAATATAATTCTTAAATTCAGGCAAATCCAATGGAATAAAGTATAGACTTAAATCTATGACATTAAAAGCAAAGTCACAAATAGTCAATAAAAAAGTTAAATATCATTTTAGAGTAAAAGCAAGGGTCCCTTGATCCCAGTTCAACCCCAGGTGAGGCCTTGGTCCTTGGGAGTAAACATCTGGGCAGACTCAGCCTGGCTCCCGGAGACAGTCCTGCTCTGCCTGAGGGATATTTATATTCTCCTTTCACCTTGTCCTTCTTCTTCCATTTCAGAGCCTTTTCTTTTCCTTTATACAGGAGTGATGCATCTTTGCTGACCCGTGCTTCTGGCATATCATGTCTACTTTTTCACACTTTCCAACACACTGTGGATTTCTCTCAACTGCTCTGCCTTTTGGAGTGGTATTCTCAGCAACAAATGCAAATACTGTTGATGAACCTTTTTCCTGCTAAAACAAGGCCGTCACTCTTTACAATGATGGTTGTAGCATGATAACAGCCTTGTTTTCTTTTATCAGCCTTGTTATAACAGCCTTGTTACCTATTTCCTTGATTGCCAAAAATGACTCCTGAGCAATATCTCCCAGCCACCTCAGGTAATTTCATGCTTTCTTTCCCCAGAGGAATACATGGAGGCGGGTGATACCAAGTTGATCCTTGAAAAATTCGTTGGATTGCTGCATAAACTACAGTGCTTCTGTTTTGTGAAATATTGAGGGGAAAACACATTATCACCTTTTCTCTTTCCCTTTCTTATCACTCCCCTCCCTTTCCCCCTTTGGATGGGACAATAGGGCAATGAGAACTACTACCTGCTGCCTACTAGTCTACAAGGAGAGAAAACTGCAGGGACATAAACGAAAGCTTTTTCATGTTGTTAAATTAAAATAATTTGATGTAGAATATCCTATGTTTAATCACAAATATTGTATTAAGTATAAGCTTCTAATGTTCAAAAGGCAGTAAAGTCTGAAAAAAAATGGCATTGACATTCAGCATCTTTTATAATAAACTCTGTTTCCTACCCCCAAGAGTTTGCAGCCTAAAAGGTTCCTAAGTTTGGATACTGACCCAAAGGATAAAAGTAACCAGGTACCTCTTTGGATATAATCCTCTCATCCAAATACACCAAGCCTTTTCTTAAAGGTCTTCCTAGACCCCAGTTCTAACTGCTATCCCAAAAGGTCATTTTTCTTCCATTATTGCCTGGGTGGACCTAATGAGCCATACCAGCTGTGTAAGTCACCACAAAACCGCTGTTAGCTTTTTTTCTGGATGTGCTAACTCCCTATACAAAAATAGTCTGACAGAAGAACTTCACTCTCCTTTTACAGTTAAAGGTACTGTAAAATGCTGAAAGAAGATAAGGTGTCCTGGGTTATAAAAGTGATCAATAGTAAGCAATCAGGAGGCCAAAGCTCTTAATGTTTATTTTTCAGGAGAAGAAGTTATAGGGAATGGTAGCTAGCTGGATAAAAGCACAGTCTATCTGTCATGGTGTTATGTAGCAGTTAATTCATCCTAGAACTGGATTAAGTTTGAAAATGAAAAAGTTGCTTCTATAGTCATGGGGGATGGTTTCTAGGCCTCCATAAATCAGACAGAAAGTTGCTGAGGTTGGAGAGGCTTATGTATATGAAGTCTCAAACTCATGAGACTTGTACCTGCTTATCAGAAAAATAAAAATTTAACTTGAATAAGTCAGCTCCATGCAGAAACAAAATATATGATCCTATGTACTGTGGATAAACCAGATCTCTGGGAAAGAAGTATCCAATATACTGTAAAAAAATACATATCAAAATGAAAAATATTATCTGACATTGGAAAGGGGACTGCAACAGGATTTCTTTTAAGCATAATGCAACACTAGGTCTTTGGCAATAAGACCCTACTTTAATTGCCAATGTTCTAGTCTGTGTGTTCAGTCTCTGCCCTACTATGTATAATGAAGTCAAATCTCTATGCATCTTTTTTTTGGTGAGTTGATTCCATTGTGTATATTTGAGGAAAATTAATTGCACATTTTTTACAGCAGCCTGGATCCGTGTCGTCTTTACTCTCTCATCAGGAAATAAATCTCAAATAATATCAGTAGAGCAGGCTACAGTAGAACTAGTCACCTCCCATTTGCATTAACATTTCTTGTTTATTTTATCCAATGCCTTTTGCACATTTAACGTATTTTAAATTATATGTCAGCCATATTATAACATTTTCCCTCTGCTCAAGTACCACAGTTATAAATCCTTTATACACCTGCTCTGAACTCACTTATAAATGCCCATTGAAAATGTCCATTTAAATGATGGTAATGATAGTGAAGTCTAATATACAGGAAGATTTTCTTATTATCTTATTTTGAGAGTACTTTATTAATAACATATTGATATAAAAGATAAGAACATTTTACCTCCATAAATTTCTATATGTAATTTGTTCTTCTCACTGCACAAACATATTTAAGATGCCACTCAGTAGTACTGATTGAATATTTATTTAAACAAATATCAGTATTACCCAACTAGCTGGAAAATCCATGAGTTTGGTTTTGATAGCAGAGCATTTCTCAAAAATTTATGTGTGCATGCAAATGTTGGTGCTTTGGATATAGGGTAAAGTATTTGCTTTATACGTATTATTTTGTTTGAATACAAGAAAGCTGGTTTGATTTGTATGTTTCCCCCTTATAGAATTGTTCCAAGGCTCTGTCAGAGATCACGTAGAGTAATTTTTCCCATCAATCTTTGCTGTGCAGCCATGCACGAATGCAGTAGGAAAAAGGGGGCAGAAATCAAATCACTTAATTGCAGCATTTTTCATCTACATCTTTTGTTTTATGGTGGTAAAGGCCCCGAAGTAGCCTACCATGATTCATGGCTGTCACTGCTGCCGTTAGCAGTTCAATCTTTCATTCTAGGCATTTTGGTACTGAAAGTACCTACACAATTACTTTGATGAATATGACTTGTTTGTTTTTTCCCCGTTTTTAGCAGAGAGTAGTTGTGCTTAATACAGACATTTAAATAAGATAGTATTCATGCCTAGTGCATCTGCAATATTTCCAAACTTGTGTATCCAGTTTATGAATATGAGAATTTTGCCAGAGGAAATAAAGTTTGCTAAACTTACTAATTTTATTAACTCCTCCTGTTAACAGGTTTATATCATCAAAAAATAATTAATGATAGTTCCTTTAAAAAAAGTCACCTCCACTCTGTTACTCTGAAAAATTCTTTTAAACCTTAGTATTTTTGTGGAGTGTGGCATGACAAATCCAGTGAAGCAGGATGCATATTGGTCATAAACAAAAGAGGTTTGTCTTTTGTGGGTTTTACCTGTAGCATAGAAAGCAACTAATAATGTACACATATTAGGAGAAGCCCCAGTGAGATCATTAGATATTCTGGGCTATCCAAATAAACAAAAATTCCAAAAAAGTGTTATTTTTTTACCTCCGGACTGTCAGCACAAAATATACCTGCTTTTGAGACAGGAAGAGGGCATGCTTTTGGGGTTTCATTACTGCATTCTAAATAAAATTCCTTGCATAACCTTTAGCATGGAAATCCACTGAGAATGAGATGCCCATCTTTTAGGATAGAATATAATACTTTCTGGTGAAAGAACAGTTATTTGTAGGAATCCTCAAGCAAAAGGAGTTTGGACTTCATTGAAAATGGTAATCTCAGTTAATTAGCAGTAAGTCTGTGCTTCATCTTATGTTTGAAAGTCAGGGTTCTATTTTATTTTTTAATCTATTAATTTATTTTATTGTACTGCTTACTTCCAATTACCAGTGCAAAGATATTTATGCCTAATAACCATTTAGTCAGCAAGAGGCATGGGATGCCTATGTTGTACAATGGTAATGGTGGTCAATGTGCTCGGCAGTACAGTGCTGTAATTATGTTGGATACTCTTTTCAAAAGGCTAATATTAGACCCTGTCTCTAAAACATCTTAGATTTAAATTCAAAGAACTCTTAAAATGAAATAAGAAAACCCATAAAATATGAATTTAAATATGGTAATTTAAATACAAAATGAGAATTAGAGAAAATTTGTTTTGTTGACCTACAGGCTACCATAAAATCTGTGAGCCCCAGAACTGTGGGGTGAAAATAGAGTGGGTCAGGCAGGCACTGGGAGTTGCTTCTTTCAAGATGATTTTCAGAAATGGCTATTCAATTTCACCAACACTATTATAGAGGCTTAACTGCACTAAATTGAGTGGATTACTGGTGGAATTACTGTAATAGTAAAATTGAGCAAGTATGCAAGTGAACAAGTGCACATGGAAGCAACTTAAATATTTATCACTGAGGATACATACAGCAGTTAAAATGTTTGTGATTTTATCCTCTGAAACAGCAGCACACAAAAATGGTAGATGAGTGTAAACCTCTGAGAATCACAACTTTGCAGCATGGAAGAAGGAACAAATTAGAAAGGTGTTCACCCCAGACGACACCAGGCAATGGTTCTATCTGTAGTAGCTATCAAGGCATCCTGTACACCATTCTGAATATGTATCTTTGGAAGGTATATCCTGTTCTGTAGGTGATTTCACTTTCTTTCCTATGTCATGGATGAATAGGTAAGATATTATACAGGCAGTGAAATACAACCATGGTAAAATACTGAAATGAGCAGTTAGTCAATCAGATTCATCATAGCATAGTTGATGTTTGCTTTCTGATCACTGTTTGGTTCACAAAATTTTACTTGATTTAAAGAAACGACAGCCATTCTGTCTGTGTAAGCATCACTCTGTGTATGCTGCTGAAAAAGAGTCTGGGTAAATCATAGAATAGTTTGGGTTGGAAGGGACCTTAACGATTATCTAGTCCCAACCCCTCTGCCGTGGGTGTAGGAACACATGAGATGAAAGAAAGGTAATTCCTTTCATATTTCCTTTACTTAACACAGCTTCTTTTTACAGAATGTTAGCAGTATTAATGTGGTATAACAATAAATGCAATCCTGATCCTTTAGAGCCTTGTAAAATGTACAAGTCCTCCGTATGAGCAGTCTTCTTGAAATCTTGGTCATACAGGGATACATATAGGAGTTATTGGTTGCAGCTGTGTCTCTCTGGGGTAGCATTTCAGAACCAAAGGCAATGAAAGGCTTCTCAGGCAGCAACACTTGCTTCCACAGAGCATACCTGAATCCACTAACAGGAAAAGATGACATGCATGTGTTGGGTTCTTCACCCAAGGCACAAAACTGTTGATGGCATCACTGCTAAGGGCAAAGCAATAATAATCGTAAGCTGGACTACTCCTGAGTTAGTTGAATGAATTGTTTATTATCCTTATGATGTGATGGAGACATTTCATCAATCCTTTGATTTCAGGACTGGACTCCAAAGTCTCCAGCTTGGTATTCTAGCCAAGTTAAGATAGCAGTAGTATCTACATTGCCCTGTAAAAAAAGAAATAAAAATCTTGAATGATTAAGGTCCTTAGCAAAAGTCTTAGAAATATTTAATTTTCTGATTTTAAGAGAGTTACCTAGAAAATCTTTCTGTAGTCTTCAGGGAGAAAATATCTGTTAATTTTAATTATAATTAGGAAGTTAACCTGCTTTTGACCATCCCCCTAAGTATCTCTCCTGATGCTACTTTAAAAATTCATCCTGCCTTTGATGACTGTAGAGATATAGTCCTTTGAAAAAAACATAGTAAAAAAATATAATCTTTCATGTGTTTGTAATACTGTACGCACAGAATGCAATCCACATGTATGGTCAGAACTGTGTAAATAAATGCATACTGAGCTATCAGCTCATATTTTTTGAGAGCAGAAGAACTCTTTCTCATGTCACTCTCTGAAGTTAATAACCAAGCATAATTTCAGCATAACATTTTAAATTTGATTTAAAGAAAACTCTTAAATGCAGTAATGGGACAAAAGAAATTGGAAATCTTTATTTGCTTTAATAATACCTGCAAATATTAATTAGGTGATGTATCTATCCAGCTCTCAGTCAAGTAAAGACATGTTAGTTATATAATTTCCCTGATTTTTCTTTAACTCCATGGGCATTGCATACAGAAACGAAGCTCAAAGCACCTTGAGTGAAAGTGATCGTTAAAAGCAAGCACTAACAAACCTAGTGAATGACGAACCATACAGGTTCATTAGAAGTCAAACTAAAGTCAAATAAATATGATTTTTCATGGAAGAAATAAAGAATGGGTCAGCCTGCACGGAAACCCGTAATATAGCCACAACTGTCTGTAACAGCTTCTTACTGCTGAATGAATTAATACATGTCATAAGACCAGTCAAGAGATCCCAGCTTCTGGCAGATGAGTATCTAGCTCTAGTTCAGAAATTAACTACCAAGGACCTGTACTTAGCTGTTTCTTTGTCATACCCAGCCAGAGCTCTGCCTCCTTGTATTTGAGATGGAACAGGCAGTGGGAGGGATCAGAGGAACGGCATTTTCATTGCTCCTTCCTAAGTACCATCAAGAGTGTGCTACACTTCCCAGTTCTGTGTGAAGGAATGGATCATTTGGTATTTCGGATCTTCATGTGGTTACAAAATAGGGAGGAGGGGCCAGTTTGGTTACAGACAAGGAGGTGGACAGTAACATGGTAAGTAATAATGTGATAAAGCCAGTATAACTTAAAGGGTTCCAGTGATAATCAGGTAACCATCCATGGAGAGAACCACACTTGATAAAATAGCACAGAAAGGCTGAGATCTAAAGCAACCTCACATTGTACTCAAATATGAGAGTAAGTCAAAGCATGTGGGCTGCTTTGTGAAGCAGATGGATAAAAATGTGGTTAAGAGAGGAAGATGATTTGGATGTTGGAGAGGGGGCTGGCAGGCTGCCTATGTTAGTAATGCTAAGGAGTGCTGGAACACTTGATAATTTCAGAGCAAGTTATTTTGCCACAGCTTGCAACCTGCTCAGTGTGGGGAGAGAGCTTGTTCTGCCTTCTCATCAGTATGTGATATAGAATAATCACAGTGGTTACCTAACAGTGATGAAAAGCTTCAGCAGCAAAGGGAAAGAGACTGCAAATCTGATTGAATGTGGGCATTTCAGGTTTGGAAATATGTGCTGCCTACTAAAATGAGCTATCGACTAATTCTGAAAGAAATGTTATACGGGCTTAATGTTCATCTTCATCCACACTATAATGAGAGGGATTAGACTGGCTTCCATATGTGGAATATTTATTTCAGCAATACAGGAAAATGTATTTCCCTAATATTTTTTCTGTATGCAGAAGGCCTTAAATTTTACAGATGTGATTAATGCTTTAATTTGCTGTTCTAGTTGGATACAAGTTTACCATACAATATAAATTACTTACAAAGAAATTTGCTTATATGGAGTTTAATTCATATGCTGTTTAGTCACCATGTGTGGCATAGCTTTGCCTTCTCTAAAGGACCAAGGAGTTGTGCAATTGATTTGCAAAATAAAAACCAGTCAGGTTATGCAAGGCATTTCTTAACAATCTAAACCAGAGCATCTATGAAGCAAACACGTGATATAATTAGTGTTTATTTTAGCATGAACTGGTAAACAGGATATTAATTACAAGTTGTGAATTGGATTCCTGACACAAATTATTCTGATTAGCCAATATTTAAAAAATATTTATATTATCTATTATGTAGATTTTTGTAGAGCTCATCTGCACAGCAACAGAATGACAACTAAATGCATCCCCCAAACTGTGCAAGCCAATATAGATCTCAGGTTAATTGTTTTAGGATTCCTGGAATAAGAATCTGTCCACTGATTGAGATAACAAAAAAAAAAAAAGAGAAATATACTATCTCAGCATGTGTTTTATTTACATTTCACCAAACAGCTGAAAATAACTCATCCTTGGGGTGATATAAACTGACACATGATCTCTGGTCTACAGATGTGGTGAAGGTAAAGTCAACAACTATTTTCAGGTTATCTGGACATGCGCAAGCCCAGACACAGGGACTATAGACAGCATATGGAGTGAGAATGGTGACTTACAGTCTGTATCATTCAAGCAGTGTGGTTTTGATATGCCAAATATTTGACTAGCTTTGGCTGTGAATAAACTTTCTGCCTGGGGACTCAAAGTCTTTTGCTGATGGGTTTGTGCCTTTAGACAGTATAGAGAGTTGTGTTCTTTGAAGAAGTGCTCCCCAGAAAGGACTCTTAGTTAGAACCCTATTGTGTATCTCAATATAATTGTTCTAACCACTGTTCATGTCAAGGACATGCAACAAATTTCAGATGTTATGGAAAATGAAATCCAAATTTCATTGGCCTGAAGAGTTGCAGGTGTTTTCATCTCCTTCACAAAAAAGAGGGACAAAATACCACAGTCGTTAGGCCCGAATGCTATTTTCATCGAAATCCAGAGTGGTCTCAATACTGATTCAGTATACAGAGGATGTATCATTTTATTAGAATTCTCACACCTAAGATGGTTCCCTTTTAACCTTGCATGAGGAGGATAGGTGGACCGAAGTCAAAGTGCATCTCTTCATCAGGTAGAGACCATTGTCTGGCAGTTGTGTGCAGGGAGACAATGCACTCTCTTTACACTTACAATACTTTCCAAGGCCTAAAATCTGAGGCAGTAGTGGTTTTCACTTAAATATCAAGAAAGATAAACTTACTTTAAGTGTCAGAAGGAAAATTCCACCCTTATTGACCTGCATAAAGTACCACTGCTCTGGTAGACCACATGATGACCCTACACCTTTCTCCATTCTCTTGTTGCAAAGCGGGTGTGAGCAACAGTGCATTCATCTCTGCTGCATCCAAGGAAATCTGATCGTATCTATTTGTCACCTGTACAGCCATTATGTGCACACAGTAATTAACAAAGCAAATATGATTATAGAAAACAATAAACAGAAAAACTTTTGTGTATGTAACTACTTTAGTAGGTAAGTGGAACTTGTTTTCAACCGTTGTCCTATGTAATTCAATGTAAATACGGTATTCAGCATTTTTGTCCATTTCATTAAGTACTGCTCATTTCAATATAAAACTTATTAGCTAATGAAACCATTTAATTAATTATACTTGAGAAGCATTAAATTGCAATCACTTGCATCTGTTTTAATAGAGGATGTATTTTATATGTGTCCACAAGAACTGGCACAAAATATTACTCCAACTAACATCCAAAGTAACTGGAAAACTTCTCTGAACATTTCCACAAGTAATCCTAATTCTGTCTAAACAGCTGTATGCTATTCATCACTTTGCAGAAACATCATGTGAATAATGACATTAAAGGCTAAGTTAATAGTGATGTGGACTAATGTGGACAGAACTTGGGTTAAAATGGATTTTACTTCATACATTTTGGGTTACATTGTATATAGGGATATGCATTTTTATACACTAAAATTTATCTTTTGCCAAACCTGCTTTCCTGTTCCTTAAGCCTGTAGATTTCTTTTTACTTGTAAAAAAATCAACTCTTATTTTGCCTGATGCCATGTGAAACAAGGGAATTTGACAAGGGATATAAGAGAGTTCACCAGTTTAGCTTAGTGTAAATTCATCTATGATATTTATTCTATTTAAATGCTCTTTTCTTGCCTTAAAAAGGCCAATATACACTCACAACCCCAGAGGCAGGCATTGGGGCCTCAGTCCAGTTGCACTAGTGTAGTCATTAAGGTCATTGGAGAGCCCTAGTGGTAATCCACTGTACCTCCAGCTGCCAGACTGAAGGGCTGGGCTGGTTCCTATTTTCTGTATAGTGCAGGCCAGCCCTATCTGTAAATATATAAAGTCCAAATGCAAAACTATATTTTTTCTGCTGTGCTGTAAGTAACTTCATATAATAGTTTGGGTTGGAAGGGACCCATAAAGGTCATCTAGTTCAACTCACCTGCAGTGAGCAGGAACAGCTTCAACCAGATAGGCCTCTCATAGCCCTGTTCAACCTGACCTTGAATGTTTCCAGTGATGTGACTTCTACCACCTCCCTAGATAACCAGCTCCAGTGCTTCACCACCCTCATTGTAAAAAGTTTCTTATTTAGATCTATTCTAAATCTATTATCTTTTGGCTTAAAACCATTACACATTGACCTATAACAACAAGCCCTCATTAAAAAGCCAAACTCTAAACCTGAGAAATATTCAATTTTACTCTTGATTAGGACCAAAGACAACTACCCAAATATGGATCATCCCTACCTGTAAGACATAAAGAACTGTCTTTTTCTCTTTATCTTGCTCATTCTAGAACTATACTCATACTATCTATTTCCTTATATTAAAGACATGCATACAACACTCAGCCTTTGAATTAAAGACATTATTGCACTGTGCATAAAAGATGCATAGCTTAGAATAAGAGATACCTGTGCATTATTTCTAGTCTCTATATATGTCAAAAAAAAATTACAGTTACATGTCTTACACTTTTCCAGAATCTCAATATCAGGTTGACATTTTTTTATTCAGGCTTTGAAAACTTTTTGCTTACAAGTATATTTGCTGTGGGCATGATTGTAGTATCACAGAATCACAGAATCACAGAATCACAGAATCACCGGGTTGGAAGAGACCCACCGGATCATCNTGTAGTCATTAAGGTCATTGGAGAGCCCTAGTGGTAATCCACTGTACCTCCAGCTGCCAGACTGAAGGGCTGGGCTGGTTCCTATTTTCTGTATAGTGCAGGCCAGCCCTATCTGTAAATATATAAAGTCCAAATGCAAAACTATATTTTTTCTGCTGTGCTGTAAGTAACTTCATATAATAGTTTGGGTTGGAAGGGACCCATAAAGGTCATCTAGTTCAACTCACCTGCAGTGAACAGGAACAGCTTCAACCAGATAGGCCTCTCATAGCCCTGTTCAACCTGACCTTGAATGTTTCCAGTGATGTGACTTCTACCACCTCCCTAGATAACCAGCTCCAGTGCTTCACCACCCTCATTGTAAAAAGTTTCTTATTTAGATCTATTCTAAATCTATTATCTTTTGGCTTAAAACCATTACACATTGACCTATAACAACAAGCCCTCATTAAAAAGCCAAACTCTAAACCTGAGAAATATTCAATTCTACTCTTGATTAGGACCAAAGACAACTACCCAAATATGGATCATCTCTACCTGTAAGACATAAAGAATTGTCTTTTTCTCTTTATCTTGCTCATTCTATAACTATATTCTTACTATCTATTTCCTTATATTAAAGACATGCATACAACACTCAGCCTTTGAATTAAAGACATTATTGCACTGTGCATAAAAGATGGATACCTTAGAATAAGAGATACCTGTGCATTATTTCTAGTCTTTATATATGTGAAAAAAAAAGTTACAGTTACATGTCTTACACTCTTCCAGAATCTCGATATCAGGTTGACATCTTTTTAATTCAGGCTTTGAAAACTTTTTGCTTACAAGTATATTTGCTGTGGGCATGATTGTAGTATCATTCCAGTAGTCATGAATTTTGTGTTATATTTATTCCAGTAAAGAACCTAAGGTCAGATTTAAAATTACAGAAGTCCAGGGTTGTTTATTTTTATTTTGCCCATCACTATTGGACAAGGCAGTCTCTGGATTTTGGACAATCAATGGTGCCTGGGAAGACGGAGTGAAACTCAGTCAGTTCCCTTCTTCCTTATCCTTGCAAGAGGGAAACAGAAATGCAAACATCGGGCACACAAGAAAGCAGGAGACACACTAAAAGAGGCTAAGAAATGTAGGCATCAATTTATCTGATTATGAGTTTTTTTACTCTCTTGGGACTTAGCTAATGCTAGATGTGTCTGCTTTCAAAGGTAAAGGGAGAACTGCAAATTGCCCAGCTTTATGCTTTGTATCTTTTGAAAGTTTGTAATGTAACATTTCTTGAGAGTAGCAGGGATTTTTGTTCAAGGATGTAGGGGCAATCATCACAACTCCTTCCTGACTGTGCATCTTGTGCATGATACCACCATTAAGTAACTTCTCATGGGGGAGATAAGCACTCTTACATGCTTTTTTTTCAGTAGGCACAGAATACTGAAATCATGTTTTCCCAGCAAGTATTTTATCAGAGAGCAAATTAGATGTATTCTGGATGAAAGTCTGTCCTTAGCATCCTGTCCTAGCAAGTCAGGAAAACTAAGCATTATTTCTTTTCCTGGATAAAACTTTGTAAAATTTTATTTCAACTGACCTAAATTCTTGATTTGAATTCCAAATATCTAAAACACTCTTCATACTTTAATTGACACTGTAATGCATCTATCTAGTTAAATAGGTTTTACTTTCAGCACAGTATTTTTGTAAACCAAAATTGTCTTGGCTACACATTGCCAAGACATTGCAAAATAAATTTTTGTAAGAGCCCCTGTTTCATCAACATCACTGAGAACAAAGACATGTCTAAACAATGAATGGGAGAGCCAAAGTGCTGGAGACCCACACCATTAACTGTAATCCTTGCGATGCTCCAAATCTGAGGATCCAAGAGCTAAATAACCTCAGTTTAAGGTTGAGGGAAGAGTTTAAAATCAGCTCATGTCATGTCAGTTGAGGTTTGCCTGCTCTATGTGTTCACTCTTTTGTTATGGGAAGAAAGTGGACATAATAAGATAGGATTTTTAGAAACCAATATACCAACCACAGGTGTTCTCAACATCATTCAGATCCTGGATGGGCTGAGTAACTTTGGTAACTGACTAGGGCAACTAATGTCAAGGGCAAAAATTACTTAAGTGATTACTGCAAATGGCACTTCTCAAAATTGGAGATTTTTAACAGATTTAGTGAAATTTATGTGCCACATGCTTTTTATAAAAAAGGAATTAAAAAGGAGAATACTACTGCATTCTTCTAAATTGAGTAGTAAATCAATGATGTAAAGTAGGATGCATATTAATTGTGGTATAATTGCTACATATTGTCTTGCTTTATAAGTTTCAGAAGAATAAAAAAATTTTCAGAAGGCAATTAAACACTCTCCATTCTAGAGAGTGCTGCATATTGAAAACCAGGCTCATAGTAATAGATAGATAGATAGATAGATAGATAGATAGATAGATAGATAGATAGATAGATAGATCGATCGATCGATCGATCCTGGCATAAATGTATGTTAGCATCTAACAGACTGTGTACAGCAAGACGAGAACAAAATATAATCAGAAGCCTGATACTGACATGTAAAATAGTGAAGTATGTTGAGGTCTTAACAAATGATGAAAGTCTTCTCTGAAAAATCAATTACAAATATAAAGGTAGAGAAGCAGCACTCATTCATCAGCTAATTTTGTTTCATCTGAGCTTCTACAAAAATAACACATATACCTAAATTCAGTAAGTACGTGGTAGTAAATAACCTTCATTTCCACTTCTTCATGATCATGCACTTCCGTTCTGAATTTTTTTATCTTTATCCATCCTGATGGGTAGACTGGTGAGAGAGCAGATGGGGCATATCAGTATCCTAAGCGCTCTCTTTAAGATCACAATTCATTTTTATCTGGCTAATTTGCAAATTGTAGTATAGGAGTGGCAGAAGTAATGTTGTATTAAATATTATAAGAATTTGAAGTTTTTTGGAATGTAAGAACAATTTCTTTTATTAATTAAATCGTCCAAGTTGAAAAAAAAAATCTAGACAGCTATTCAGGTATATGTGAAATACAATGTATATGTACAAATTCCATCCTGAGTATTTTAACTTTGTAAAAATGTGACACATAGTGTAACATATTTCTAGTATTTTGTCTTCTTTCTTAGCCATTTATTTATATCCATAAATGTTAGCAAGGTCTTCTTGTTTCTGATATAACATATTTAAGTCATCAAAATAACTTCCACTGACTCTGATGAGATGTTACAGAATAATCTCAGAAGTTAACAAGACTTGCTTGTAAAATACTATCAACTTTGTGAATAAGCATTTGTAAGAAGCAGAAAATAATTGAAAATCTTCTTAGTATCTCAAAGAACTGGAAAGGAAATTTTCTATTTTGTAATATTGGTAGTCTTTTGCTTTACAAGAACTCAGAAATTCAACATATAGAAATACCATCAATATATAAATATGCTAAATATATGGAAGCAAAAGGTAGATGAAGCACAGTTAATATGACTTGTATATGAATTTTTCATGAGGAGCAAAAATTATGAAAGTCACTCATTTTCATAAAATCCATGACTGTATCCGAATTTGCTGTGATTCATCCATATTTTCTCCAAAGCTGATGTTACAAAAATTGCTTCCTTAAGTGTAAGGATTTATGCCATGCAAAAAAATAATGCTATATCTACGAAAAATAAGTAAACAATCACAAAAAATACAATTTCATAATAAACATAAAGTCTCCTTTTCCTCATCCTTTCTCCTTGTTATCCTTCTATTATAATCAATACAGAGTTGTAGGTTAATATCGTGCCAGAATTGGCTTTGTAAGAAAAGAATAAGCTCTAACCTAATCAGATGAACTGAAGAAATGAACTAGCATGGAAAAAGAACTGTGCACACAGATACGAGTACTATACTTTATCATCAATATACTTTATGCACTAGACCTCTCTTGTATTTAAGCCACATCACTGAATAGCCTCTGATCAGGATTGAACTTGTGACCTAAGTGTGAAAAGCTGAGGGGACCAGTAGTGAAATCTAACTTGAACATTCAAACATCACTATACTGTGGAAGATAATATGGCCCTCTTTAGCACCATGGGGTCAGCAGTAATCTAATGTAATATCTCTGTATTATGAGGCAATTCCTTTTAGGATGTAACACTGCTTAAAAGACAAAATTAAGTGCTTCTTCATAATGATCATATTCCATCTTCTCTCAGAATTAAGGGGCAAATATGTTTAATTACTAGTATTTTAAATAAAGCATTTTTCTCCCTCCTTTCTAAGTAGATTTATCCAGAATAACACAGTTACTCCCAAGAGATCAGCCTGCTTTGATGTATGAGTCCTTTTATATAGCAAGCAAACCTCCCAATCAGGAGGAACTATTGTGATTTTTATGATTTACAATATAATGAAGCAAAACTGAACAGTATGCAGGCAACATGCAAACTGTGGTCTTCAAGCATCACTTTTTCTCTCTTAAATAAGTGCTGGAAAAGGGCCTTTTTTCCCCCATAGTAACTATATCCCTATGGAAGATACAGTCTCATTAAGCACTCAATATTTTAGGGAAGAGGGGAATAGCAGAGTCTATTGCTTACTGCCTGCCAGTGATAAATAATCCAGCCTTTTATTTATTGTATATTTGTTCTGGCAACCTTTGGTTTTTTTATATACAAAATTAAATAAAAAAATAGCAACAGGGCTGCATATATCTTTCCTGAAAAGTGTTGCCTGGTGGAATCACTACTCCTGGAGGACTGTGGTAGCATTGCACAGGGACTTCATAGTTACTTCAATGTATTCCCAGGGATTCACAAACACAAACTTGTGTAATGATGGGTCATTGCAATATACTCCATTAACTATTCTTTTTAGTAGGGCTCTGGATATTTATCCGGCACCCTGTGTATTAAACACTTTGATCTACTCCAGGGAACGTTAAAAATGAGGAACAGTGTGGGATTCTAAATATTAATATAATAACACCTCAAGACATATTTAAATTAATAAAGTGCCAATCAAACCCAAAATTTTCAGGCAACTGGGATGTAGATGATTGCATTTGCACGCAGTACTCAAGAGCTCTGACTCCAAAGAAAAGGATTGGAGTAAGTACATACTTTATACATACTTTACATAGCATACTAGAAGATTATTTTTTATATAAGACATCATTTGATGTTCAGGACTCAGGATTATTTATGTTGCTGCATACATCTGCCTACTGGTTCTACTGGGCCTGAGAGCTAGTTCCTTTGCCTAGCCAGCTGAAGGCCTGATTCTGCAATGACCTTCATCCTCTGTGCTGGTTCCTCTGACGTCTGAACACTGAACAATCACAGGGTTTGCAAGTGCAGGAATGAGGAGTGAAATATCTTTTCTAATGGACTGCTGTGTGTGCAGGAGAAACTAAACTTTCTGAGGAACTCTTAAAATTACATCCAGAGAGTATGCACCCATAAAACAAGGTCTATGTCTCACTTTTCTCCCCCAACTCTCTCAGTACTATTTTAGAATCATATAGGTTGTAAAAGGCCTTCAAGGTCATCGAGTCAAACCCTTAACCTCTCCTTGTCAAGTTCACCAATAAACCATGTCCCTGAGTGCCACATGTTCACATTTTTAAAGACTGCCAGGGATTATGACTCCACCACTTCCCTCAACAGCCTGTTTTGATGCTTAAAAACTTTTTCATTGAATAAAATTTTTCTAATATCAAGTTTAAAACCTCACCTGGTGCACCTTGAGGCTATTTTCTTTCATCCTATCCCTTGCTATTTGGGAAAAGAGACAGTCACTTATCTTGCTACATCCCCCTTTCGGGTATTTACAGAAAACAGTAAAATCTTCCCTGAGCTTCCTTTTTTCCAGACTAAACAACCCCAGCTCACTCAGTCCCTTTTCATTAAACTTGTGCTAAAGACTCTTCACTAGCTTTGTTGCTCTAGTTTGGACACACATTGATCATATTTCTTCTGTCCCAGCAAATTCTGTCTCAGGAGTGGGAAAGTGCAGTTGCTTCTGCAATGAAACCAGATCTGTAAGGTAGCTCTTGTCCTTCCAGCCTTGAAGATGAAGGTCCAAGCATCTATAGGCAAGGTAAAGGATGTCTTAAAGCCTTTAGTTCACTTCTGGAATTGGGGAGCAGGAGGCAGACTAGCAGAAGCCCTGTTTACAAGTCATGCACTGTAAGAAAAGTAACCACCACCACACCGTTTCTCTCAGACTGTTGTAAATTGTGTTCTTCTTTTTATCCAGCAGACCACAACCGACACACGCTGTAAGGGAAAGTGCTCATGCAGTTTTGTACCAACTGAATCCCTGTTATGCAATAGTGTTTCAGTTGTTATTAATATTATTTCCCTCCCCCCCTCAAGATACATTATTAAAATTAAGTTGATTATTTTCTCCTTTGAAAGACTCTAAGATGAATTCTTGGACTCTCAGCTGGGTAACAGAAGAAGAAAGAGCTTCTTAACATACAAATATTGTTGGTCATTGAAAGGCTTCATAAATGGTAAAACCCTAATACTAATTCAGGTTTCTTGATTTCATACTGAGAGATATGAAGAACTTCAGGTCTATTTCTTCAAGGAGTATTCATGTGATGATGAACAGTACTTGAATGGCCAGACCTCAGAAGAAACCCTGAGATTATGCCAATGACAGTGTTTTGTTGCTGATACCTATGGTCGTTCCATTCAGAATCTCTTTAAATGTATGAATTTCCATTTTACAACAGTTGGTAAAGCATGTAAGATAGATATATTTCCAACCGTTACTTCAAAGCTGAATGAAATTACAAAACTTAGTGGTGTCTTGTGACCCAATCGAAAGTTACAGGTAGATCTTGTGTACATCTGAGAAAAGAAAAGCTGAATGACAGAACAGAGTAAATCTGTCTGTGAAGACTACAGGAGAAGAAGCTATGAATGCATTTTAGAGTTTTGTTTATGTTGAATAATCAAAATTACTTGCAATGGAATTGATTTTTAGGCAAGACAATGAGGGACTTTTGACTTTTATTCCTTGCCAGACATCTCAGATTTAAGTGTGAAGACAATCTTTCCACCATATTTTAAACTAAGACAGAACAAAAATGATATTGTTTGTAGGAGAGGGAGAATTCTTGCCGAACTCTCAGTAGGTAAGGTGGATTTTGCCTCTCACCCAGGCTATTTATATCCACTATGGCTCAAAGAAATGCTTTTGTTCTTTTGAGGCTCTGTTTCTTCTGCTGACTTTCAACCTCAAAATATGCATTTGTTTCAATCTATAACATGCAAAATTTCTTGTCTTAATCAGGACTCTCTTTAAGACACTATTACAGTAACAGTCTTCTTGTTAGCCAAAGAAGCAAAATGAACTTTCTTAATTGGACTGATAGTTCTGCATAGATTTTAATTTTAAATACTGGCGGTGGTAATGCAATAATGAATTTTATCCTATATATGTGATTCATCAATGAAGAATTTAAAGGGCTGTAACAGCTTCCTGACTGTAGACAGGTATGATGTGAATATGCTTATTCACTTTTGCTGTAATATTTATTTGGCTTAGACAATTTTTCTGATGATTAAATTCAGAAAGGGGCTTCTTTTTTACCTTTGTATTTGGAACAAATTAATCATTTTGAAGTTTTTAACTAGAAAACATAAAGATTAAAGAGAAAGTCTCATGTTCCTTTTAGAACAATCTTATAAAAACATCGTTGGAAGTGATAAATCCTATGGTTTGCCTTAAGGTTCTCAAGTAAATTTTAACATAAAGCTGTGACTACACTGAAATACACAGAGTGGACCTAGGTATTTCATTCTCCTATGAACAGCAATGTTTTCTTGTAGTAGTAGTAGTAAATGTATCCTACAAGGGGATCTTTCTTGAGTGGAAATCCTCTTTATTGACATTCTTTCCAACTGTTTGCTGAGTGTTGTATCATTTTGCTTGCTGATCACAGAGTGTCAGTTTTCAAAGCTCTACTCTAGGTGTGATGAGTTTGGTAGATGAGAGAATCCTATCTGAGGTTCAATTTAAAGCTGTTAAATATAAAAACGTGTGTTGTTAGAAAAGTAATTATGGAGGATTGCATGTGTGAACGGGATTAATAGGATGTTTCCTTGACTTCAAAACTACAAAGCTATTACATTTGCAATGTACATTATCCATAAAATAATTATTTTCACATGAGCATCTATCCTTTCTAATCTTACTTTCACATGAAGAGAAGTTTTGTAGAGACTTTAATATGCCATCACTTTCGTCATGATTATCCATATTCACATACTGTACATTATTTTAGCAGAACATCCTTTCTTTCTGAAGTATAAAGCTAAGAGTAATTTCTTTTATTTTTTCTTTATTATTTTTTTGAAGAACAGGTTACTTTTCAAGGGATCTTCTGTCACTTATATGTCAGGTAGTATAAAATCTACACTTCAGTTTTGAAAAATATTTCCCCATCAAATTTTCTTGAATCTCCATCTGTTTTTCAGAAAATCAGAAGAGCTGTCATGGTTTTGGGTGCTTCTGATAACATTCAGGAACTACGTCCCTTGTCATATTCCTTCACACCTGTGTTTGGGAAGGGTTAATGGGCAATAGAGAAGAGAAGAAGTCCTCTTAAAAAAGTTAAACTTCCTGCTCTCACTAACCAGATACATCTAATGTACAAAGTATCCTCTCTGAGAAAGGTTGTTAAACATGAGTTCTGTTTACATATAATGTCATGCAGTTATCAGCATAATCAAAAACTTATTTAATCCTTTTCTAATTCTAAAGTGATTAGCAAGGGCTGAGAAATCACCTTATCTCACTAAAACACAGGTACGAACACAGAGTAAATATTTTGGTAAACAATTATTCTGCCCCTGCATATTCAGCAGTGTGCTAAATTATGCATAATCTTGCATAAGTAATAAGTGAAGGTAGCTTAAATTCAGGGGTTTTTTTACCTGACCTATTTCTTTCAGTGCTGTTAGCTTCTTAAATCATGTATGAGCTTTCCGTAAGGCTTCAATGAGTAGTTCTAGTGGAGAGACTTCAGTAATAAATTTCAGGAGAAGACAAGTTTTTTGACAGGCATAATGCAACACATACAGAGTTTGGAACTCACACTCTGGGAATTTAGAGCAATCCTTGCAAAGCAGCTTTTCCCTGTTACATTAATAGAGAAAATGAAGTATGAAAGTCCTCAGGAATTACTGCTAGGTGTAATTTAAATAATTTACCAGAAGACAGTTCAGCACATGCATAGAACAGGGGCATACAGAGTTTGCCATAAGCAGTTTATAAATAAACTATATTCTGCTGAAGTAAGTCAGGCATAAATTATAACTATTCGTTTTGTGGCTATACTCTGTTCCTCATTGTAATAGTTATTTAAAAAAAAAATCTGGGTTATGACCTTCTATGCTGTGCCTGCCTTGGACCTTGCTTATGAGCATGCTTACATTTAATAGTTTGGCTGCTATGAGATCAAAGTAAAATTACTATTGCTGTGGTTAAAAAAAAAGAAAGTGCATCACATTTCTATAAACAGAATCTAGGTAGAATTTTGTAGCTTAGTGGAAAAAAAGTGTGTTCGCTGCCAAAGACCATTGACTAGCATCTGACCATTTTGTGAAACTCTCATGCCATTTTTTAATGTATTATTCTATTGCTAACCTCAAGTGTTGAAAGGCAAAATGACAGAGTAACTTGAAAGTACCAATGGAAAATACAAAATTAAGATCCTAGGGAGTATGGAGAGGGTAAAGGATTTACTAAACACACATGTAGATCCTGGATGGCTCTTACTCCTGCATACGATCTGTAGCCTTAGCCATGATGGTTATTAAGGACTATTAGTATTTGCCAATCAGAAATATTTTCATTTATTTTATCAGTGTTCAGAAATAAGAGTCCAAAGTGAGAGGTCAGATGATCCAGAGATACTTACTGATTTTTTAATACTGAATTTAAAATATATTATATATGTTTTATTCTGACACTTGTAAGTGCCATGTAAGGAAAAGGAAAATTTGAACATGATTTAATGTTGTTTTCCTCATTTTACATTATACAGGTTATAGAATAATAGAATCATAGGACAGTTAGGGTTGGAAGGGACTTTAAAGATCATCTAGCTCCAACAACCCTGCCATGGGCAGGGACATCCCACCAGACTAGGCTGCCCAAGGCCCCATCCAGCCTGGTCTTGAACACCGCCAGTGTGTTCATGTGATCTCTGATTCTTGTTGAGCACACATGAACACAAATATTCTGTCTCAGACCTTATGTATTTCACCTTCTTGTTTTATAATATTATGTAATTTTCTTAATTTATTCTTAATTAACTCCTCTTGTCCATCTAATTATGGACAAAGCATTACAGACAGTGGAACTGATGACCAGTCATAGGTCAGGAACAAGGGCCAGCAGTCTTTCTGTTATTTTGAGAAAAAAAAATGACTCACATACTTTAACCTTCAAGTAAATCATTAAAGATATTTTCCTCAGGAAAAGGTATTCGTTTCTGCTGGAATTTGCAATTTTTCTGAATGAGATTTACGAACTTGTTTTACATGCATTCATATATAAATTCAGAAAGTGTGAGAATTTTTGATACATTAGTAGGCCAGTATAGGCTAAAACAGTATATAGAGTTTCATTGTTTGCATAATTGTATTAATACATGCCCAATAATACAATTATAGGTAAACCTAATGATATATGTCATACTATTAATTGAATGTATTACATATATGTGTTAATACAGCTACACAATTTATAATTTCTATATAAATAATTCAAACACTTCTTAACCTAGCATTCTTCAGTTCATCTGAGTCCCCTCTGCAAAACTTGTGCTAGCATAAGAATTAACATGGGAAACAGGTTAAAAATGCCCTTGATTTTGCTTCTTTCCTTGTAAAAATATTTATGTAGAGGGAGCAGGGGAATCCACATTCTGTGAGGAACACTGGCTACCCCTCCCAGACTGCCTGAGGGGTGAAGCACTGTCTGCACTTCACCTTCCTTTATCCACAATACTGTGGATAATTTTGCAAGTCCTCATTCAGAATGGTGCAGCTTCCACAAAGGTTTAGTATGGGTTGTGCCTACTCCTCCACATGAGTGGCACTGAAATGGGCTTCCATCTAAATGAGCAAAGTTTTACATGAGCCCAGTCAAGTGGAGGACCAGACCCTATCACTTGTTCTGCTGGTCACTCTGGGTCAAACTCTTGAAATAAGGCACTAATTTAATTGTTTCTTTCACAGGTTTGTACTTGTTGTTTATTATAGTTTAATCTGGTTTTCCCAGAGTAGGGACAGGGGTTGTAACAGCTGCCATTTGGGACAGAAAATCCTCAGGTGTGTTCCTGATAAATGGAAAAGTATTTTAGATGTCCAGAACCTACATGCATATGCATTCAATACACTTAACCATTTCGCCTATATTTTGGTTGTGCTGTGAATTTCATTTTCTCTCCTAAGGGAAAAATGACTCATTTTCATTCTGGTTAAAGCAGACGTCTTTTGTAGTGTAGAGGCTTTTTCCATTATTAAACCAAACTGTTAGAAAATTAAGTAATGTTAACAAGAAATTTCTCCTTAATAAGCAGTAAATATAGGTTGTTGGAATGATAAAAACTGTTTAGTTCAAACAATTTAATTAACATCCTTACAAGGATCACTGAAAATAATGTGCAAAATAAAATAAAAACACTGTCATGATCCTGACCCTGTGATGCAAATTAAAAACACAGTAAAGTGTCATAAATTTCAGCAGCTCAATTTGGGTTCACTTAATAGAACTATGACAAAAGCAAATGTTTTGTCACTTTCAGACTGTTGCCAGGAAAAATTGTAGTGCATAATTAATGATAATCCAGTCTCTAATTTGTATATATAAAGGCACAGGAAGTTGCCACTGATAGCACAGAAATAATATCATTTTCAATGTTAAAGCAGTAGAAATGTTTCATCTAAAATAACGAGTCAGGGGAAGGATAATGGAAGGTGTCAGAGGCACAATAAATAAGATTAGAGTGGACAAGCAGAAGTGAAAAGTATTAACTGCATTGAAATTTTCAATTAGAAAGGCAAAGCAAATCCTTTATGAATCATCCCCTCCACCTTCTTCTAAACCTTTCTGAATAAATGCAGCTGAATTGCCTGAATACCAGCTAGCACAAAATCAAGCTCTTTCAAAGGAATGAATTTTTACATCATTATTTTATACACTTAAGTAATTTTTAAGAACACATTAGGCTTCAAGATCGTGAACACCTATGTTTGAAAGGGTTAGTGGTACCTAGCTGGTCATCTTTCTAAGCAAGCCCAAAATATCAGAACATCTACTAAGCAATGACAAATCACATTGTGTTCTGCATGCTATGAATCACATTGCTTTCCTAGCTTCCTTACACGGACAGTGATTTTTTGGTTATACATTCTACTGAATATGAGGACTGCAGAAAAGTTAACATTAAGTGAATGATTAGGTGAAGACAGTTTTCATCAGTTAACTTCTGATATACTTCTAACATGAATTGACATTGAATTTTCTCTGTAATGAAGCAAGTTACTCACATGAGTCTTCTAATTTTGTCCTTCTTTTACTGGCTTACAGAATGTGACAATTGTTTCTTCTGTCTAAAGTCAATTCATCTGCCCAGGTATGAGGGCAAGCTCAGCAAGCAATAGCAATTGTGATTTTTAGAGCAACCATGTCACAGAAGGTATTAGGCATCCAATCGCTATTTGTTACTAAGCTTACGCATTAGGATTTTTTTTTTTCTTTTTTGAGGCAGCAGTCCAGGGATCACCATCAGTTCGGAACTGTAGGACCTTGATACTTCAGTTTGGAGCCATGATTTATGCCACACTTTGTTCTTCAGTCTGAGTGAACAGAACACCTGCCCAGGCTTTTTTTCCACCCAATGCAAAACCACTCTGTTGTTAGATCTCTTAAGATCATATGTGAGGAGCAGTTCCAGAGTAGAATATTTTATAGATAACATTACATGGTCTTTACACTTCCCTAGTAAAAGGTTTTTGGTTTTGGTTGGTGGGTTGGTTTGTGGTTTTTGGTTTTGCGTTGTTTTTGTTTTGGTCTCTGGGTTTTGGGTTTTTTTTGCAATTAAGTGCAAAGTCAGAATTCAAAAAATAATTGCCAATTACTGTGCGAACCATGTAGGAGTCATGAGACGGCAAAATTCCAAGTACTAAACAGGAGTTATGGAGGGATACCTTTAATATACCTAATCAATGTGAATGCCGCACTGTTTCCAAGAACTGCAGAAATTGTTCAAGATATTGTTCTCTTTATTAGAATCCTTTTTGTCTTCTTTAATGAATCCTCAGCTGCGTCTCAGGTTCCCAGGAAGGATCCTGCACTGAAAATATGAAATGCTGCTTAGGTTATTATACCATATATACTAAGTAATATCCACAAAAGTTTCTCTTCCAGCTGTGAATAACTGATGTGTTAAACAGATTATTCACAAGACCTGCTTCCCTCTAATAAACCTAAAAAAAGAAACTGAAATAAGCGTGCTTTGTATAATGAATATAATATTTAAGTCTAGATGGAACTTTAGAGCAATATTTTATCTCTCTTGTCAACACATAAGGATAAAATGCTGTGTCAGAAACTCAGCAGGGCAGGAGAGGTGAAAGTAAGAGGCATGGGGGCACTGTAACTATATCCATGCTAATAAACCCATTTTTCAAATGGTGCTGTCCTCCACACTAGGTTGACTGTCCTAGGCTGCCCATGGTAAGTCTAGCTTTTGTGTGACACCAATGTAGTCCTTGAGAAAGCACTGCCTGACATGAACCATTTTCTTAGGTTATAGTTTGGAGAGCTGGGAGCAACTTCTCACTAATGTTCTGGGAATAATTTAATTTACTAGCACAATTGGGTAGCCTACAGGCCTACTCCACCTATTTTTTTTTGTTGGAAACATAGCGTGCCTTAAGAGGAATCAAATGAAAGTTGCAAGAAGGACCTGGGAGTGTTGGTTGACAGCCGACTGAACATGAGCCAGCAGTGTGCCCAGGTGGCCAAGAAGGCCAATGGCATCTTGGCNGGACAGGACAAGAGGGAATGGCCTCAAGCTCTGCCAGGGGAGGTTCAAGCTGGACATTAGGAAAAAATTCTTCACTGAAAGGGTCATTAGGTACTGGAATGGTCTGCCCAGGGAGGTGGTTGATTCACCTTCCCTGGAGGTGTTTAAAGGACAGGTGGATGAGGTGCTAAGGGGCATGGTTTAGTGTTTGACAGGAATGGTTGGACTTGATGATCCGGTGGGTCTCTTCCAATCTGGTGATTCTATGGTTCTAAGTCTGGTCCACTGCTACAACTCATGTCACACCTGCACCATGAACTTTCCCATCCAGGTTGAATGCATGGATGGTATGATGAGACAACTCTTCAGAATTCCTCTTAGTCCCCAGGAATAGGAAGGGCAACCGACCAAATTTCTTCTATCTCTTACCTGTCATCTTTGTCAGTACATCCCACCAGAATCACAAGAAATTAACTCCACTGTATGCCATACTTACATTCCTTAGCGTTGTTTTCCTTTCCGGGTGAACTCCTGTGTCAACTGAACGCTGACATCCATATTTGACAGATTCCACCATACCTAAGTGGATCCATTCCAACGTATCTGTTATTCTTGTACATAAGCAACATATCTCTAGCATTCAGAATGATCTTAGTAGTCATCTAGTTTGCACTCTTTCTAGCTTTATCCATAGGCTTACTCAGTATCTCTGCACTACATTTTCCTGCTGTTCTTTTAACTCATATAATAGACAGCCGTAAAATGCACCAGGAAATGTTCCTTTTGCTGTAATATGTTATTCAGGACAGTACTATCACCAGCTCAAGGGTTCATCAGTAAAGCTGTTGTATATGCCTGAAATGCATATGGCAAACAAAATTATTTTTTAAAAGAGTACAAAAATTAATTAATATTAGCACCAAGGTTGACCTTGTGAACAGACTATTGTTTGAAATGTCACAGGCTGCCCAGGGAGGCTGTGGAGTATCCTTCCCTGCAGGTACTCAAAACCTGCCTGTGCGTGTTCCTGTGCACCCTGCTTTAGGTGAACCTGCTTTAGCAGGCGTGTTGTCCTAGGTGATCTACTGAAATCTGTTCCAACCCCTATCATTCTGTGATTCTGCTATTCTGCGATGTGTGCTGTTAGTTGACAATGCACACTCTTTCTGCTGGCTGTACTTATTTTTGTCTTGATTTTTTAATCCAAAAAGTAACTCACCAATATATGCGAAGAAGAGTAAAAATGAGTAATATTGTTCTAACAACTTGTAGAATGAATTGGTATTCATCAGCTAAAATGTAATAATATGAATTTCCAGAGTAAATCATCCTACCTTAATATTTTTTTTAAATTACCTCAAAATAGATGTTTGTGTCTAAAAATGGGATATTTTAACTACATTTGTTAGAAAAAGAATTTCAATTTGCATTACTGATTGGTTTCTATTATTTATTTTAAATTATTCCATTTGTTTTCTCTTTATAGCTCAGGTGATATAAAATGTTTTACAACTACCTTCTGAAAATTTTTACAAGACTAATTAAAAATATTGACCTGAAGCTGAAAAGGGAGGTAAGAAATGAGAAAAAAGTTTGACTGGTTTATGGTGATGAAATACATAGATTGTCATGATAAAGGATCATTCTATTTATCTTTTTTATTTTAATATGGATAAAATCACAATACCAGAACTGTACACTTTTTTCAATATGGAATTTAATTTGTGATTTCTTTTTTCCTGAAGAAGAGCAACTAAATCAGAAATTGACATCTCTTTGTACATTCTATACAAAGAGATGTTAAGTGTTAAGTTTTGTAGTTGGTTTAAAAAGAGTAATAACTCATTCTAATAAACTTCAAAATTAGGTAGAAATATCAGTGTAAGAGTTTTCTAGTTGAATCTCCTATACTTGTAATCATACATTAAGTAGCAAGGAAGACCTAGGTGGGAAAAGACAGTGCCTTGTCAGTATTCCCCTTTCAAATCAACACCAAAATGCTACAACTCTTTGATGAAAACTATGGTTGACTATTTTGTTCTTCTGCCTCAACGAATCTGACCACTTTACCGCAAGAAGGCCAAGGTTTGTTTTGTGAAGATTGGTATAAGATCATAAAATAAACCTAGTGGGAAGTAAGTGCTGTTATTACTTTTTTTTCAGTGCAAAACATGTATTCTATGCAATGATAAAGAATCAAAGAGATCTCTAGCTTAGTTATTCCAATGTAAATTAATTTTATTTTTGTTATATTCGTCTGAATGGGCATAGCTTTGATTTTTAAAACATGGTATCTCATTACACTATATTCTTCCAAATCACAAAACCTTCTACAACCTGAGATATCTTCCTCACACGGGTATTTATAAATCACAGTCCAATCGCCCCTAACTTCATTCAGACAAAATATTTTTTTGCAGCTTGTTAGTGTCATTATAAAATAAACTTTTAAGGCCTTGAAACATAGTGCATCTTATTCTCTAATTACAGACTAGAGAATAGAAGTAGCTCCTCTCAGCAGGCTACACAGCAAACTTTTTTATACAATCTATCACAGGACTAATGTTGGGTTTCATTTATGTCTTCGCCAATGTTGTTAATACTGGTGTAGTTTTATCAGAATCATTATAATCAGACAGTGGGATTAAATGCAACCGTGAATGGAGAGGAAGTCTGATCTACAAAGTGGTTCTAATGTACAAAATGGAAAAAAAACCTGCTTTATTTCCCAGCAGCTACGTTACTCATTTATTGCATTATTTCACCATGATCCATCACTCCTTAACTCTGTAGAAACCCATTTCTGNTTTTGTGGGAGTGGTTGGACTGGATGATCCAGTGGGTCTCTTCCAACCCGGTGATTCTGTGATTCTGTGATCATATACAGTGCATTTATATGTATTTTCATATGGGCTGAAATTCTGAAAGGTTTACCTCATTTTTGAAGCAAGACAATAATTCCTGTTTCTTAAATTTCTATTAACACTTGAGTCATATAAATTAGATAAAAATGAGGAAACTTTACAAGATCAATGTTTGTTATAGAAGCAAAAAAATGACATAGAGAAAGAATTAAATATAGTAGGAATCTTGGGGAAAAATCTAGTGCAATAATAAAGGAAAATAGTTTTATCATCTGACATCGATATTAGAAATATTTGTCTGCAGATGATAAGTGTGACTAGAATAGCATCCATTTAAAAGAAATTACATTACTGGTTCATCTCCGATGGCTATTGTGGGACTGATAATAGAGTAGTACTATCTGCAATTTACCTTTTTTAACTAATAGCTCTTTGTTTTCTGCATGGATCCTTTTAAAATTTCTCATATGCTTTTAAGATATCACTTACCATTTAATCACTTTCCACTTATTCTTCACTCTCCAGGCTCTTCAGTCTTTAGCTACATGATGATTTTCTGCGTATATATATTCAAGCATGTACACAGATCTAGTTTCTTATCAGATCTGTCTGTCTTGACAGGTATACAATATTTTACTTTAGTATTCAGCATATTACTAAAAAGATCAGGTTATTTATTGGGCCTTCAATCTGTTAAGTCCCATGGGAAATGTAGCCACAGAACTTCCTGAGACTTGTGACATGGTCAAAATGAAGAGGTGAGGCAGAAGAATGACAAAAGAGAAGGGACGGTGAAGTTACAGGGCAAAGGAATGGAGATATCACAAGGTTCCAATTTAAATGCTCTCTTTGGTCATCTGATACTAAAGTTATTGTGAGGTAAAACTGTACAGTAGTAGGCAGCAGACTCTGGTGTGGTCTTTGAACAATGAAGCTGTGTACATCTACGTGCACTTTCCTTCAGGCCTGCAAGTCATATCTTGCTACCCTTGTGATGGTCAAAGTACCATAGCACAGGGCTGGCCCCAAAATAAAGAGCTTTGTATATCAAATAGTTCCAAACCATTTGGTATGTAAACACCTCGAATATAACGAACATCCATCAAAAAATTGTGTAGATCAGTTTAAAAGACCCACTGGTACTTTTGCCCCAGTGTTGCCCCTTTAGATCATTTATTCTAAACGTGGGCTTAAATGTCTTAAACTGGGATCTCAAAAGCTATGACTGCTGCAAACCTCTCAAATGTATTGCCAAAAATGGTTTCTTTTGAGACACTATTATTACTGCTAATATAAAAGCAGATGAAACTATTATCCACTTTGCAGAGAGATATTATTCACACAAAGATATAAAATCCTTCTGAATATCCAACAAAAAAAAGGTAGTTTACTAAGTCTTTAGTGTATGGATTTTGGATTAAGGTATAGCAAATATCTTTGTTACGATGAAAGTGAAAGGTTCAATTAAATTCCAGGGATAAACTCAGGAGCAAAATTTGCAAATCCAGTGCTTCTCTGAGGCATGAGGCAATGTCTGTAAAGAACCAGCAGGCTAGTTACAGAGGAAATGAGTTAAAGCAACACTGAAGAGATCATTCTCCCCTATCACTACAATCACAATTATAGCACTGTTGTTAGAAGAGTCATTCACAAGAGTTCAGGAAAGCAGAAATATTCTGAGTGGCTCAGAGTCCTTTTTGCCCCCTCCTCCACTCAATATACACTCTCTTCAGCATAAAATGAGGAGACCTTATAACCTTTTCCTAAAGCACAAAAAAAGTCCAGCCCAAACAGCTGAGCATTTCTCAGGATTCTGACTAGTCCCCTCATATTTTGCAGGTTTTATTGGAAGGACCTATGAAAAAAGGAATTGTTTCAAACAATTCTTCTATCTATTAATATTCTATTGCATGATACAAATGATAGGAATGGTTGGACTCAATGATCCGGTGGGTCTCTTCCATCCTGGTTATTCTATGATTCTATGAGAAGATGCAGAGAGGGAACAACATTGCCTGAGACACCTTTGAAAACTGAAAATCATGGGCACCTAAAACCACAAAAAAAATCATCACATTGTGAACCTTCTGTTTTGGACCTTGATATATGGCGTGCACTGACTGGGATATACCTACCGTCCCTGTTCCAAATGCTTATATAACCATAAACTAGTAGCATGCAAATACTTTTCTGTCCAAATAGTGTTTTAAAATGTACTTTGAAACTCGCTCCAATTTGAACAGAAGTATACATAAAAGAACTGAAATCATTATCTGCAGTGTCACTATTGCTAAGAAAGTAAGAAAGCATTTCATGCCTCAGAAATTTAGAAACTACTACATACATCCAAATGTACAAGCACATGCACACACATAGACACAGAAATAACAAAACTACTGTATATATTTTCTCCTGGATTGGGTTCATGAAAACAATGTTTCAGCCTCTCAGTGTTTTCAAGTTACTCTTGTTTTAAAAAATTTTATGTACTAAACATCCCAGTCCCATAGCTTCACTATTCTCCATGGTATAAATTGGTCAGTGAAAGTACAGTGACCATCTGTTAGCTTCTGTAATGCTGAGCTTCATTAGCATATTGATCACAGGACATATTTCTTGGTTGGGCTTGTCAAAGTACTATGGCACCAGCATACTTTTCCCTCTCTCATTTTCTCCCTTTGTTCACTTCCTTCCTTATGACTTCCATTATGATCCGATGACTCCTGCAGCCAGTTCATTGTCCTTAACAAGGTCCTACTGCAGTAGGCCAGCAATTTAGCACCAGCTGGTAAGCAGGGACATCTACTCAGCAAGTCTGCAGAAAGCCTTTTAGGCCCTTTCTGGGGGCAGAAAGGGTGGAAAAGCAGTTCATCATCACTCTTCCCCAGCCCAAAAGAGCCCTGCAGGAGTCAAGCATCTTATAAGTCCCACTGCAGAGTTTCCTGGAATCCTGACTGCAGTTTGAAGCCTATGCTAGGCTAGATAGACATTCTCCACTGTACTCTGCAGGAGAGGGCAGAGGAGTTATGTGAGGATGCATTAGCATGCAACCTATTTCTTTTTACTGAGAAATATTCAGGGATATTCAGCAACAACCATAAAGTTGGGTGTCTTTGGTGCTGAGTTATCAATTTCTCTTGCAAGAACTTTGGAAGGTGAATGATGTGTGCAAACTCAGAAAGAGGAAGAAATCTAAAGGAATGCCCAGCCAGCAATGTCTGTATGTATTTGGACTTACACACAAACAAAAGAAAATAAGATCAATATTAAAAAAAACCCCACAAATGTCGTATTAAAAGTGCACATAGATAGAGATGGACCTGGAGACTTATGTACAAATGTCCCCTGAAGAAAGCTTTGCAGTGAGAAACACCACTCCATGTACTTACACACAGTCATCAGTACCAGTGACTACTCATTAAAGTGGGCTTTTAAAAGGAAATTTTTGTCATTAGTAACACATTTTTATTTCTATTGTACATACAAGCACACATATAACACTCCTAGAGGAAATAGAATGCCTGACCAAAAGACCTGACAATTTCACAGAAGGTGTGAGATAAATAAATACCACTGATAAAGCCCCATTTCCTAGAAAATCAGAAATATTTGCTAGAGTTTCTGAAATGTATTCACAGAAATTTCATGTATTCAGAACTGATTTTAGGTCACACAATGTAAAAATGGTTTAATGTATGAACAACTAAACTGAAATTTGTTAAAGTGCTGGGATGAATAGCTGAGGATAGAAGACAAGTAGAGGTAGCATTTAAATTTGTTTAGCATTTTTAAGATTATCCATGACACTGGAATAAATTACTTACTCTACAACTCCCTTTGATTTGAATCCTATGATAGGAAAAGGAAAAGGGAAATTTCCAGCTGCTTATCTCACCTAGCATATAAATGTCCTATGTGAATTAAAATATTGATCTTTACTCTTGGTTGGTTCAGCATTCTCCATTCCACCTAAAATGTAACATAGAAGTAGAAGTGGTCTCAGTAAGTGAAGGTACTAAGATAGTTATTAAAGTCACTTTTTTTTTTCTTCCTATAAATTTAAAAGGTTTTAATGCATTAGGTTTCAGGTTTGAAGACTACTTGTTATCAGGGTTCTTAATACTGTTCTCTGCTTTCAAATGTTTATAATGGACTGGAATCAGGGAAATGTTTTACCAGACTGTTCAATTTCTCTATTCCCAAGTTTTAAACAGATAAGAATTTTATATTAGCCTCAGATAAAAGTACAGTTAACACTGAAGCTGTCCTCTTGGGGTAAGAATGGTACGCAAGAGGTTCTCTTTCACTACTGCCCAAAAAGACTTAAGTAAACTTAAGACATAAATTCTTAAAACAGACGTGTTAGGAAACTGCATTGTAGCAGCAAACTTAAGTAACCTAAGAACACACACATTCACATTTAAAGCTTATCACATATTTTCTTCATGTGAGATTTTAATGAAGACTGTAGTGATATCACATTCCTGGAAAACAGATACTAGTAAAACACTTTTTAAAGCATCGTTTGAATTTCCTGTTAATAAAGCCTTAAACATTTCTCTCCGAGTGTCTGCAATAAGGAGAGTGACTGCACTTTCTTATAAAATACAGATCTTTCCTGATTCCCAAACCAGAGTTTACTTACAGTGCCATTCACAGTCTTGAGAAATTAAAACCATTTTTTCTCAACCAGCTCTACCAGTGTATGCTGCAAATCATACTGAAAAATATCTCAGCGATATCAGAAAAGGTGTGAATGACTTGGAACAACAACAATCTTTGCTCCTAGATTTACAGCAGGGTGCAAAGAGGATAGGAGATGTTCTTCTTGGAGGATGATAGGGAAGAGGAGAAAACAGGCTACCTCCCACACCTCTCTTTCACCCTGGATAGGTTAGGCACAGGTTACAGATCTTTAGGGCACTTAGGTACTAGAAACAGAACTCTCCGATTTTTCCTATATTGAATAGTCTCCAACTTTTCTCATTCTGTTTAGGATACAGAAAATTATTGGTCTCAATATGCATATTTCAACATGTTTATATACAGTGCATGCTTGAATAGATGTTTGTAAACACATATGTGTAAATAGATGTACAGAAGCATGGACTACAGCCTGCCATTGGAACCTAGTCGTGCAGCCTTTCAGTCATTTGTTCAAGTCGATGCTTCATAGTCCTCTGTCTTTTTAGTCATATCTAAGTTTCTGAGCATCACATTTAAAAATATAGGTTGTTAAAGGCACTTTATTGAAAAGCCACGTAATCTGCAAACAATCTGAATACCAAAGAACTCATGGCATTTTTTGCAGAGATTAAAAAACACTGGCCACAGTAAACTGTCATATTCCAGATGAGCAATTAGTTTCTGCTTACCACTTTCTTCCTGTATTCTCAATAATATTCTTGGTGTATATATATATATGTTAAATCTTTAAACTCTGATCCCATGACATTATGGGAAAAGGTAATTTTTACTTTTTTTACGAGCAGTGAAAAAAAACTTGGCAGGAATCCTGTGAAATGTTTTAAGCAAGATACTTATGGCCTCTAATTGATTTATTTTTCTGTTTCTGAGCACTGCTCACCCCAATAGTGCCATAGGAATAATTAATAAAAAGAAACAATGTGTTCCCACTTTTTGCTTTTGCTAATAACTTTTTGTTTAATGGGTGTGTCAGGCATTCATATAACATAATGAAATATTGAAACAGAGATATTGAAAAATGTACCAATCTGCCTGAAGTTATTTGTTTTGAATAGTTACACATACTAATTTATTTGCAGCCCAGGAAATGAAGTAAGATAAAGGAAAACTGCTTTTCTATTTACTTGATCTTGGTGTCACTCAACATAATAGTATTGCTACCTCACTGATGAGGCAAAGAAACTGTTAGCATGACTCAATTGAAATTTAGGTGGAAAACATTAAGTACTCCAATGAACTGAATGACCTTGAAAAATAAAAAAAGTACACCTCCAGAGTGACCTAAAACTTTCAGAAGCTTCAGATGAAGTCCTCTGACTCTGCAGATGTAAGACTTGCAGCACAGGTAATCATATAACTGCTGAAAATATCTCAGGGTCTTGGACCTATGACAGTGATTCTGTTGCAACACAACCTTGACAGAAGACTGAATGTCCGGCATAAAAAATGGTAATTTTATTCCAACAGTAAACCCTTCTTGGTAGAATTTTTTATTAGTGAACTAGAATCAGAATTTGTCTTACTTGCAATATTTGTAGAAAATAAAGTGTGGAATTTGAACTACTGGTTATGGGGTCTGCATTTACTGTTGTTCTCACTCTTACATTGAACTATATATGGAAAACAATGTGTTTTCTTTTTGACATGTTAGATATTTTTATATTCCGTCCAGAGCTGCTGGGCTATTATTTGGCAACTCTGTTTTTGCATTGCAGGAATGTACTTCAACCCTGAGAAGTACATTAAATTACAAGGTGCAATGGGAATCCAGCTTGATCAGACCTATGTAATGTGGCTGTCTTGAAGAATATGGTGGGTTTTGGATAACACCTACTTAGGTGTTTGTTAGTAAATTTGCAGTCTTCCTTTTTTTTCATGCTTTGGTTTCCATGTGATTATGTGTTACCATATTTTCTGCTGTTACTAAAGGATAATATTCACGTGTCTTTTTTTTCTTCCTCATCAGTAACCCTAGGTTGTGTCTTGGCTAGCATAAACTGTCCACTGGAGTCAGTCTGTGCTCATGTATTGCTGTTGAGTTGTACCAGAGAGTGTGCCTTGGCACCGTGTATTATTGCACGTACTTCTCCCCAGTCATAGAATGGGTTGTCACATTGACACCAACTGTGGAGAGGTAAATTGTTAACATTTTATTGTCATATGTATTACCTTGCAATAAAGAGTGTAATTTACCTATTCAGTTAATATGAACCATGGTTGTAAGGACTGCCATTTGATTTTCTAAACTGCATAAGCATTCATAATCAACTTGTAAAAACTGGGCCATGATGCATTAGGAGCTATTAAGCCATCATTTACAAATACTTTGAAATACTGCCGAGTTACTTTATGCTTAAAAGAGGAAATAACTGATGTATTTCAGTTTGGTAACATTTGATAAATTCATGCAAGGAAAGCCTAAAAGCACTGCTAATTAATCAAAATCAAACTAATGGAGCAACTGCATTCGTGAATCGGGGGGAGGGGAGATTTTTAATAGAGCTCAGGAGAATCAGAGTCCCAACTTCTACTGAATTTAAATAGGAACTTGCAACCTAGATGCCTTGAGTGTTTCTAAAACCCCCAGCCTAAGCCACTGTTTGTAGTCATCTCTCATCCTCATTTAAAAGATACTGTTGATGAACTAACAGTTATTATTTAATGGCACATTATGTGTATGCAGTTAGCATGCTTTGTGTGTGTCAGATGAACATTAAAAAAAAAGTGAGTTCCACTTTTCCCAAGAGTTCCTTCAAAATAGACTGATTTTAGGGTGCTCTTTAGTTTTTCAAATATTTGTTTCTAAATGAAGCTTGTGAGAAAATTCAGAGGTACGTTGAACAAAGTCATATTATAATGGAGAACAGCAGAGAGTTCAGCATTTCCCATCAAACCTTAAAAGAATATTTGAAATGATATGTCTTCAATGTAGATTAATGAAATCTTCCTTACATTAAGAATTACAGCTGACACCATTATTGGAAAAAAAATGTACATTTTGAACTGAAAGCTCCTAGCTTGTACTCCTCCTATATCTAAGACTTTCTTCTGAAATTTCTTCAGAAATTGAAGGTATTGTTAATATTTTTTAGAAAAATTTGAGCATGATGCCCATTTGGAGCTGCTTTGTTTTTTACTTAAAAAGAGTACTTTTAGACAGATTTTTTTTTTCAACAGAATAGTATCTACTATGAATACTATGCTAATTTCCATCAAACATTTCGCTTACCAGCTTAAAAAACAGCAACAGAATGTACCACAAAACTGAAAATTTCATGGCTGCCAGGTTTCTGATTGAAAACAAATTGTTTAGTTGGTTATTAAATGCCATTGTAGTGCTTGACAGGGGGTGCAGGAGATATGCCAGACCTCCAGCTCCCTCACATTTCCCAGTCTACAACTGACTGGACCAACCAGAAATGATCTTCTGCAACCCCAGGACAAATTGTGCATATTGTGCGCAACATTTCTGAAAAGCAACATCTGAATCTACAGCAGCAGTTCTAAATTAACCAAAAAATGCATCCTGATGAATTCTCTCTGAACGGTTCAGTTGTTCTTTCAAAAAGACTGGGTTGGATAGGATGGGAGCTTCATCTTTCTGTTTTTATTAAAAGCAATGGAAGTACTTTAGGCAAATTCAATCAACAGAGAATTCTAATTTTGTGTTGTGAGTCCCAAAAATTGCCCCACCGTTGATCTCAGACAAATTTCATTCTCTGACACAACCAAGCTTTTGTTATACAAAGGACTGCAAGAATTCAGCAGACTAAATATTTTTAAAATAGTGACTGCTTATTTCTACATATGCAATATTTGTTGAATAATTGAATATAGATGGTGAAACATACTTAATAGAACCTGAGCAGAACCATGTATTTCATACCCATGACCACAGGAAAAAATATATTCCATTTATAGATACCTAGAGTTTAATGAGAGAAGATTTTAGAAGTCAAAGGTTATGTGCCTTTGCTGGGTGTCTTCCATGACTTAAGTTCCTATCAAAGCCATGCAGAAGCCTGAAAGTCACTCATTTTAGATAATAAATGTTGTAGTAAGTACTTTTCAGGACATTTTTGAAACCGATCTTTAAAAACTTTAAGTGGTACACGCTTGAAAGACAGGACAAATTTTTCCAGGTCAAGACTGGTTAAGATCTTGATAAGTAAAACTGATTTTAATGAATCAGTGCACAATGGGCATACTTAGTGATCATGTTAAAAACAGTCAAAAGCTGAAAAACCCAGGACAGTGATATATTTTATTTCGAGAACAATTGTCTTAAATTGAACTTTATGAGTAAACCACACTAATACTTTTTTTAGTCAGTAGCTTCCACTGAAATCTTTATTAACATATTTCTGAGCTGTTTTACATGGGAATTTAAAGTATGCTAATATGGTGTTGTTTGTTTGTCAGGACATGGAATATGACAAGTTTTTCTCTTAGTATTTTAGATTTTACAGACACCCACTACAATCTAAAACTAAAGGTTACATGACAGAGCTTGCCAGAACTTTTTGAGTTGTACACAAAAGTTGGAAGGTCACTTGTTTTGAATGAAAGGTACTAGCTAACAGCTTTTCAAGACCTTTGAAATCAGTTTTTGAGAACTGTAGGTGGTGTGCTTTTGGATATCACAGAACAAACAAGAAATATACTATATCATGTACATATTATATTCCAAAGTTACATATGTACTACACTGTTATGCCTGCTGCTATGAATATTTGTCTGAATCTCTGAACATTTGTGTTTGAAAATCTGAATCCTGAGAAATGATTCTGATATATATAGACTGTTGGAATGGCTACTGTAGCTTTTCTCAGGCTAAGTTGTAAACAAGTATTTGCTAGTCAACTGGACTGTATCTACAACTCTTTTAGGAACGATAATCAAGAGAATTAGGGGATAATTTTTCACTGAATTTTCATTGGTTTTATTTTTTTCCTTCAGTGTAAAACCAATGTAATAACATTCAGACTATTCTCACATTCAAACTATTCATTAATTTTAGTTTTCACATACAAATGTACAGACCCTAGTAAAATCAATGAGTGTTGAGTATCTAAATATCTAAAGAGAAATACAGAAAAAAACCCAAACCCAAAACCCAAGCAACTGGGCATTCTGAACAGTGCTCTGCATCAGGTAACTTCAATTTCCAAGATTCAGAGCTGTATTTCTGTCTAACTTACCACAGAAAAGAACCATCTGTGTGTAACATAGGGACAGTGAGACAAGAGAAAAATGGTGGGTTTAGAAGTTGTTCTCTCAGCCTTCTCACTTATGTTCAATGTCAATAGAAGCTCAGCTAAAATGTAAAAAGCTTATGATGTTTGAATAAAAGGGGAGAGAAGAGACTGGGGTAGGGGAACAGAAATCGAGACTGAACGCTACGGTATCACTCTGCTGGTTAATGTTCAATAAAACTTTCACAAACCACCACATATCACTCCACACATTTCGTCATTTGAAGCTTTTTTATTTCAAGTTTTCTGAGCCCCTGAAGAGTCATTTTAATTCCTTTCTTGTGACATTTTCCTTTGAGACCCAGAAGCAGGAGAGTAAAGCCTGTGACAAAAAGCATGTTTATATTCATTTGTTTTTTAGAGGGAACTGGATAAAGAAGCTAAAAAAAAAATATAAACAGGAAAAGTTGCAAACTCGGAAAATACCTTTCAAAACTTGAGCCTCTCAATCTTCTTCTTTCTTTTGTTCTGAGAATAACTCTGCAGACCTTCAGAGCACTACCCATAAAAGCCCAGCAACGGAATTTTAGAGAGGTCTAGATACCTTTCTGTTAGAAATTTATCTTTGAAAAATCTTAGTATACTTTGCTAATTAGCAGTTCTCTTCCCATCCCACTCCTTGTATTCCCCATTAGATAGTGGAAGAATGAAATATTGCAAGACTCCAGCATTCAACTACCACTGAAACAGTTCACTAAGCATTTCTCTTCCATGCAAATAAATTTTCTACAAAGTCATATGTTTTTCTAGTTTGGTTTTGGTTCACGTCATGTATTCCTGAATACATGAATTCTCTAACTGAAAAAATCTAGATAGCTCATTTTAGGTCACAGGTCAGACCCTAAAATGTGCAGTTCTGGTAGTTGAATAACGCTTATTGATGCTTTCCCATAGTAATTGATTGTAATATAGCTACTGTAGTCCAGAACATGATTAATTTGATGGGTGAAGATCTCCAGCTAATTACATTACTGACAGAAAAACACTATTTTTTGAGCAATTTTAGGGACATTATGTATCTTAATCTGTTGAAACAATGTGCACTCTGGGTGTCCAGAATGGAAAATGAGAGACTTATTAGGATATATTACATATTTAGGATATAGGCAACAGGTATCAATAAAAAAATCTATTCAACTGTGAATTTATTAGAAGCAAAGATCTTCAGGCTGGTTAAATACAACAAAATTAATTCTAAAATGTAGTGATGCAAAGTTTTTCTGTTGATCCAAAGAATGGGTGCATACTTAATTTTGATATTAGAATATTGGAATTTCAAAATCTCAGTTTGAAATGAGAGTTCCAGAAATTCTGAAGTTTCCTGCAGGGCAAAAATGTCTAAATTTCAGTTAGTGTCATCCTAACTGTTTAAACGTGCTAAGAATGCAATTATTCCTTGAACATTAATGGTTTTGCTAGTTTCACCTAAATATTCATTCTTTGTTTTAATCTCAATAAAGATTGCTAAAAGGGGCTACAGAGGTAAGACATATAATCCCTCATTAAGTTAATAAATATTTCCTTTACTTTGATTTGAGCATAGGGAAGCGTGCTATGATACAAAATGCTAGTTGAAAAAGGAATTGAACTTGTCATTTAAACTATCTCAAGTGCTATGGTGAGGTTGTTTGTGCTGATCTATAGGTAGGCCATGTTTCCCATACTCAAAAGAGCATTCTCTTTCACTTAAGTGTTATTTGAGATCTCATCAGGCATTCCTGGCATGTATGTAATGAATCAGTTACAATCCACACAAGGGGAAAATGAAGAATATGGATAAAAATATTGAAGTTTTTGACTCTTAATTAAGAGCTTCAGAGAAGTCTTTGGTGATGTTCCTCCCATTATTGCTAAAATTAAGTCCTCAGTATGGAAGACATAGATTTAGAGAAATAAATCAGCATAATATTCCCACTAGTTAAAAGACTTACAACCTGAATATCGGAAAGATGTGTTCAGCCATCGTCTGGTCAGGGAGATTGAATCCCTCTCCTGAAAACTTCCACTCAGGAGAACATGCCAAGTATCAGGCTGAGATGAGGCTTGGCTATCACACCCATCTACCACCTTTCTAAAATTCTGAGTGCTAGGCAGCTGCAAATGCAAGGGCTACATGGGAGGTGCAAAGAGAGCATGCAGTGCTCTAAGATTTCACCTCCAAGAGAATGTTCTTTCTTAGATTCTGCATTTTACTTTAAAAAAATCAGATTATGCCCTTCATTGAGAAGTTTCCACGCACAAACTGAAAATCAGTTGATCGCCTTTCAGAACACACGTTTGCTTGAAACATCATATATTCTTTCTACATTTCTCTTCATTTTACCATGGACACCCTACCTAACCTGTAGCATGACAGTTGGGACACACTTTGAAGAGAGTGCTCTATCACCAGCTCTTCTAAAAGAGAAAATTAACTCTTTCCTACTTTCAGAGGGGAGGATTTGTGCGTTCAACTTAACAGGAAAATTCAAGTTACCACCTCATCTTGCAAAAGGAGATCACACCTCAGAAAGTGCTCAGCTTTCTGGTTGCTGTTGGCAGTAGGTGTCCTTTCATTCAAAAATTTGTCACTGTGAATCCTATAAGATTATATTAACTGTTCTGTTTTAGCCTGGAGAAAACCAGAGTGACATCCTTCATATATATAACAAACTAGTGCAATGAGAAAGTCAAGTTGACTCTTCTATGGGACTATAGTAAGAGATGAGCTAAGTCTCAGAAAGTTTTTAGGGATTGAACTAGAATGGACTAAAATGTTAGAGAATCTGCACCTCCAAAAGTTTAGGCAAGGACAAATATTCATTCAGGATGTTTTAGGCATAAAGTATTGTATCAGAAGGATTATATGTCCTCTGAAAGTCTCTCCTGACACCACCACCACCTCCCCCCATGTTTCTTTAGGTTCCTATGCTGGGCCTGTGAATGGCATGTACTTTACGCCTCTAGTCACGTGAGTTTAGGGCATTTCTTCAGAACACAGTGTGGGGTATTTCAGTAAGGATAATTAGCTCAGACAAACTACCATACTAATTTCCCTGTGCAGTTTCCAGAACTGATGTTAAACTTCTGGGATTTTTGGATGTGATCCACTTTGCTCTGCACTTCGTATCTTCTTACTATTTAAACTTCCATCCAGTGGACAGCAGGTAACATGCTTCTCCACCCTTCCAAGTTCCCTCTGTACATTACACTAATTTGATTCCATTTAACCTAAAGGATTATTAATAAACATTAATCATATTTTAAGGATGTAGTTGTTATGGTAAAAACATTAACTAGCTCAAATATTTTTTTACACCTTTTCACTCATTCATGGATATTTTGCATATATAGACTCCTTCACATGTATTTTAATATGTTAAAAAGGACATAAAAAAGGCAAAATATTAAAAAAGCAGCAATTTTCTTATAATTTTGGTCTTCATTAGAAATAATGAAAGAAAAAAGTCTATGACTGCTTATTTTCATAAGCAACACTATTTGTTTTGTGCTTTTTATTATTCATGCTAGAGAGAAGTTGATTTACATAAGCTGGTGACACGTGTGTGTATATACACTTCGCCCAGCCATTTGCAAGCAAGCAGTTACATTTATCCACTAATTGTGAACTGACAGAGGTTACATACGGCACGTAAGTCTAAAATTACTGTATGAAAAAGCAGCTAGATCCATGTTTGCATTCAATAAACATTCTACTCTTCTACATGGATATTTCTGTGGGTTTTTAGCTTCTCGGATAAATGTCACTGTTATAATCTTTTAATTAATATTGTGCTGTAGAGTGAAGGCATGAATGGATGCTACTGGCTGTTATTGCCATAGTGCCCAGAAGGATGCTACTGTTTTGCCAAAAATGTTCTGTCACTAATGTGAGGCCTGTTGACAGACTGTTGTTTATATGTGTCAACATGATGCCAAGTCGATTGTTTCACTACAGGAATCCTGGCTTTGCCCCAGTGGCTGTCTGAGGCTTTGTAGACAAAAAGATACTTTCATAGTGGCAAGTGAAAGGGAACAGCTTTTTTGACTTTTATCTTGATCTTGTAGCAGCTTTTCTCTCATATAGATATTAAGAGGATTTATAATCAGGAAATTTTGCAGACAACTCGGTACATCATGTTTTATACTCTCTGGACAGAGGAAGGACTTTGAATTTAAGTGGGGTTGTTAAGTGAGTCTAATCTAATTATTGCACTCAATGTTTAATCATATTAGTCAGAACTGAGCATAAAACGTTGTGACATGTTTGCAAGCATATTTTAGTACAAAAAGTAACATTTTTAAAATTGTTTCCTATTTACTCAGAATAAATAGGTAGATTTGGTGTGGGTGGGGAACTGCACCACTGATTTCTTGATATGAACCGCATCTTCTGGAGTTACTGGATTCCATGCTCAGACTCTGCTCTACGCTTCTGGTTTAGGTAGTATATGGCAAGTAAGAGGCTCCAGTGTTGTAGAAAGAAGCAGCTGACCTTTCCTGTTTCCCCCAAACTGTTGATGCATTTTTTAAGAGCTCATTTTTGACTGTTTTGGAGGAAGAGAACTGATTATTGCTCAGCATGAAAGCCTGATATTTATGTAAACATATTAATTTAATGGGAGAACTCTGACATACTGTTTAAAAAAAGGTCATCTAAAGAGCAGACTTTACTATTTCCATCTTGATTCCTTCGCACTGGCTTATCTCAATTTCTCTTAAACTAGCACTACTACTGGAAAAGCATTTTTAATTTCCTGCCCAAACCAGTGGGATGTTTGTTACAAGACTGCCAACTGTCACTTTTGGGCAGAATCCTTAAATTCTTGGTCCTGTTGTCTAGTCAGAAAAATGTCTCCAAATCTCACAAGACAATGCCAGGAAAATCCATCACAAGGATATAGAAATTGTGTGAAAAATACCTCCAGCTTTTGATCATTCTGCCCAAGGCTCACCACATGGTATCCCAAATATTCATTAGAGATGCAAATTCTGCATAGCTGGTGCTACAAGTCAGTGATAATAACAAGGGTTCTGGGACTCAGAAATCAGATCAACTGTATTTCCATATATCCCAGGCTGAACTTCATTACTGGAGAATGGACTGACATTGTGAAGTTCTGAGTCTTTCAAGGTGGGCTTCAAAGTGCCATCTAGTAATGATATCAGGACGGCTACTACTCACAATAATTTGTCAGTGCCAAGCCTGTATTTCTGCTCACAAAAGTCAGACTTTCAAATATATTCTTCTGATAAAATATGCTTCCACTGTAACTGACAGAGACAATTCAACTACTTTGGTCTTTATTCCCCAGGCTTAGGGAGTAAAATCTTTTCTCTTTTAAATCCAATAAGCGTCTCTACTAGCATGTGCAAGAGGGATGTCTTAGAACCTTCTGCTGTGTAGGCAAGTGACAAATCTGATAGCCGTTCCAGTAGCCAGTAGACCATCTCTAACTTTCTGCTCCTGAACTCCACCTAAAATTTTCCCTGTGACTCAGTATCACTGACATATTTAATAAACAATGGAAGCTGAAAATGCACTGCGAAGTATTGCTACAAAAGTTGGATAAATTTCTGGTTGAAGAGCTGAAAAACACCTTGCTCCAGGGAACTCCACTGTACTACTGGTACCAACATACATATTTCTGGTTTTCTATGTCATTTTAGGAGGCAGATGATGTTCATATTTGGAGACCAGGCAGATCTTCAGTGGACTTCTCTGTCTTCAGTGTATCAAGTTTCAAGTATAAAACAAGAGGTTTACTGATAGGTTGACACATATTAAGTGCAAATTGTGTTTGCCTTTCATCCTCTCAAAATTTTGGTTACAGATATTTTGGTTGCATCCATTTAAAGAAGAATGTGTATTGAATAAGGGAGACAATATATTTTCCTTGATGTAGCTTGATTTATACTTTTTTTCCTTTAAAACTCTTCTTTTTCTCTTTATTTAGATTTTTTTAAAACCCAGAAAACAGAGCCTTCTTAGGGCTTTAAAACAAAGCTAAGAAACTGAATGTCTTTTTTTCTTTTTTTTTAAAAAAGGCAACTTAAATTGCGGTTGTGGAATTCAAATTTATGTATGTGGTGGAGTGTATGTAGAGAGAAAAGTGCAAAATGCCAAATGAAGCCAATGACAGTTTTAAAATTCATGAAAAATCCAAGCTAAAATGAGAAGCATGAATACTATAAATCATTACTTCCTTGCCTCAAAGCCAGCTAATCCAAGAATCTACATTGGTTTTATTTTATCAGTTATGTAATCTCACACAACCACTGAGCGTTTGGGAATCTTACTAGCTGTTGAGGAGGCTGGTTCTGATCCACCCTGCCTGTACACAGAGCATTCTCCAAAGAGGTAAGGTACAAAAAGATATGTCTTCTCCTCAATCACCATGGAAAAGTACACTTGCTTGTCTCTATACATTGAAACTTATCAATCTTCTCTTGGCTTGCTCCATGGGGTGGGGATATGGTCCTATAGGAACTGGAGATCTCTCTTCCCATATTCAGATACATTGTAGGTAGATCAGATGGATTTTCTAGGCTCTTTAGGGGATGAAAATATATGGATATCACATATCACCAGGTTTCTTTTCTCACCGTGACAATGTGACTTTTGCAGATAGCCTGCTGTTCCTAACACGTCTCAAAGAGGAGGTGTTTCAGTCTTCAGAGTGAGAAAGAGTTGCCTTTGACTCATCACTGGCTTTTGACAGTTTTGCTGAACCAGGGCCAATAGTTCCTTATTTTCAACTAGTGTAAAATCACAACATATCAAGTTGCATTTGTGTGAATAACATGCTGTAGAACGCTTATCAGGAACAACTAAAATGTAATGGTGCAATTAATTTATCTAATGTTTAAAATTGTTTACCATTCAAAGGACCTGTCTCTTAATCAATAGCAAGGGGTTCTGCTTTGTAAGGTAATTTTAAATTATTTATAGTTGTTATTATTGTTTATGTTATTTCTATGCCAGACATCACATAGATCTAAATAGACATAGAGTGACTAGATGTCATACCACCTAGATAATCGGTCTTGCAAAGATTTCTTGTTTAGTCAGATCCTTTAGTCCAGGTGTAGATTTTGGCACATTAAGAAACAGCTTTTCTCAGACCACAGATTTGTCTTGATATTTTGAGATACATTTCACACTGAGATTGTAATCTTTATCCTGAGCAAATGGAGATCTAATTAAAAAATATATTAACTTGTCTTTCAGCCATCCTAGTTTTACTGATTTCTGAAAGTCAACAACTTTTCAGATGCATGAAACTGAAATGGTACCCTATGACCCTTGATTCATGATGCTTCCACAGAAATGAATAGGAGTTGCTTATACTGAAGAAAATAATTCATATATCTTTTCTTCTGTGCTAGCACAATTTCAACAAAATGGAGTAGCTGAAATTGGTGAAATGATGCACGTCTCTCATGATTTCTAATTTGATTTAGACATTGAAAGGTTTGTTTATAATTTTCTATAATTATTTTAATGACTCCCATTTCTTCCAGATGACCACAAAGAGGTGATAATGTAGAAATACGAATCTTCTGTAAGCTTTAAAGGTCAAAGTAGCAGGTCTCTTTTCTCACTTCCCCTTAGAAAGGACCTATGAATAAAAGTCCTCTAACTTAAACTGGAAAGAGTTGATACATAACACGAGGTAATATGCATATCCCTCTTGCACTACAATCTGGTCACAGTGCCCAGATTGTATGTACTCTGTCTTATCTTGCTTAAGGAAGACTGTTCTAATGTAAAGCTGATTGTCCTGTTGTTTACAGCTCAGCTTGTCATAGCACTAAGACAACACCTATCTATTGCTGATAACCCGAGGGACCATTTGCAGGTGGAATAATTTAGAGCAGGTAAGAGGGTAGTCCTCAAACACCTGACCAAGAAAGTTCTGTGGCAACTTTAAAGCTTCTTTATACATGGGATGCTACCTTTCTAAACCATTCATGGGATGCTACTACACCTTGAATACTATGTTCAGTTCTGGGCCCCTCACCACAAGAAGGATGTTGAGGCTCTGGAGAGAGTCCAGAGAAGAGCAACAAAGCTGGTGAAGGGGCTGGAGAACAGGCCTTATGAGGAATGGCTGAAAGAGCTGGGGTTGTTTAGCCTGGAGAAGAGGAGGCTGAGGGGAGACCT
>WAAB01005636.1:0-53960 GCA_013389865.1 Piaya cayana | reverse complement strand
TTTTCCAGTATTTTTTTTTTTTTTACTTTGCTGATTGTTTTGGTAAAAGGTCGTCAGAATGGAAAAATAAATGCTCCTAGAATGTTCTATAATAGGTGGAAGTCTAATAGTTGCTGCAACTAGGTGTAATTCCTAGATGTAATTCTGGAGGTAGACCTATACTGTAATTGGAGAATATTCTTGTAGTTTAGCATTTTGATGCTGTTATAATGGATAGGAAATTTCTTACATTCGTTTCCTAAATGAAATATACTTCATCCCAGAAAAATGTTTGACAGGTAAGTATTTATTTATAATAGTACCTACAGTTTTCCTAGATATAAATAGTGATATGAAGAGTAAAACAACGTTCATTTGCAAATTGAAGACTGTAGTAAAATTGAATTCTCAAGGATTTCTTGACAACGCATTTTGTGAAAGATGATTGAGATTCCCAGTCTCAAAATGCATACATTAATTACTTCTGTTAGTGGAATTTTCAGGATTAATGTTTGTTGCGTGTTGTTCCAACTTTATATTTTGTCATAATAGTCATGACTAGTTAAAGATCTGCTGCTAACGCTCCTTAAAAGAAGCTTGGATTCTGCTATGAAAACTGTACATGTTTGAACAACATCTTTAAAGTAAAAGCTGGGGAATGACAAGTGTTAAAAAAGTCGAAATCCATCTCTTACCTGTTAAGCAAAGAATCATTGAATCATAGAATGGTTTAGGTGGGAAATAACCTTCAAAGGTCATCTAGTCCAACCCCTTTGCAGGGATATCTTCTACTAGATCAGTTTCCTCAGAGCCCCTTCTGACCTAACCTTGGATGATTCCAGGGATGGGGCTTCTGCCATCACTCTGGGCAATGTGTTCTCTTGTTCCACCAACCTCATGGTAAAAAAAATTCTTCTTTATACCTAGTATGAATCTAACTTCTTTTTGTTTAAAACCATTACCCCTCATCCTGTTGCAACAGGGCTCACTGTAAAGTCTATAATCTTATAAGCCCTTTTAAGTACTGGAAGGCCACAATAAGGTCTCTTCAGAACCTTCTCTTCTCCAGCGTAAACAACCTCAACTGTCTCATCCTTTCTTCACAGGACAGGTGTTCCACTCCTCTGATCATTTTTGTGGCATTCCTCTGGACCTACTTTAACAGGTCCAAGTCTTTCTGATGCTGAAGACTCCAGAGCTAGATGCAGTATTTGAGGTGGGGTCTCATCAAGGTGGAGTAAACGGGCAAAATCAACTCCTTCAACCAGCTGGTCATGCTTCTTCTGGTGCAGCCCATGACAGAGTTGGCTTTCACAGATTCACAGAATGGTTTGGGTTGGAAGGTGTATTTGAAGGTCTTTTAGTCCAACTCCTCTGCAGTGAGGAGGGACATCTTGTATTGGATCAGATTGCTCAGAGCCCTGTCCAATCTGGCCTTTAATTTTCCTAGGGATGGGGCTTCTACCGCCACTCTGGGCAACCAGTTCTACTGCTTCATCACTATCATGGTAAAAAATTTCTTCCTCACATCTAGTCTAAATCTACTGTCCTTTATTTTAAAACCATTACCCCTTCACCCACCAAGACCCTTGAGCTGTTCTCCACAGGGCTTCTCTCAACCCTTTCATTCCCTAACCTGATCCAGGTTTGATGTTTTTGAACTTCATTATTTTCACATGGGCCCACTTCTCAAGCTTGAAAAATGACTGACTGATTGTAGAAATACTCTAACAACTAGATTCAGATGTGGTTAGTAACAAAATTTGGAGAGTACTTTGTTGAATTANAATGGTTTGGGTTGGAAGGTGTATTTGAAGGTCTTTTAGTCCAACTCCTCTGCAGTGAGGAGGGACATCTTGTNAAAAGGTAAATCCTTTAAGCATTTACCATTTCTTTAAAACTGTTAAGGAGCGGTTATTTCATCATTGATTCCTCCTCTGAGGTTCTTGGTGAATGCAAATAATACAACACACCCCATAGTAATGGAAAGTAAGAGAATGAATGTTATTCTTGCAGATGTTTTTGACTAGTAAGTTAGTTACTATGGGTGTAGAGCTAGAGACCACAAAACATGCCAACTTCTTGACCAAGCTTTGTTGTAATAGTTGACTATATTTATCTGAGGTAAAAGGCTGACTATTCAAAATTAATATAAATTCATTTGACAGAAAATAAGAGCTCATTCTATCATCAAAATAGAACTATTCTGTTAGATGCTTAATCTGAAGTTCACAGGAATGTTTGTTGTGATGTAGGTTGGACCTACAATACATTTAAATATATTGTTTAATTAATTTTCTTAGCATATTTGGCAAGTTTGTTGAAATTCTGACATATATATTTCAGTTACATGGCCCATTATAAGCAAACACTTTGCAGTCAAGCATCTTACATCTAGCTAAAAAATCTGTAATCATTATTCAGAGGTAATAATGCCTTGAGGAATTTAGTTAGACAACAATGAAAGGATTTATGGGAAAGGATATGGTGATATCAAACTTTATTGCCATAATAATAAGAAATAACGGGGTTTTCAAAAATGAAAAAAATAATTATTCAGGGAGTGATAATCCACTATGTGTCATTTGTAGCATAGCGTGGTCATAGATGTAAAATTAAAACAATTGTCAACTCTACTTTTGGAGGTTTTTTTCACTGTAAGTTATCAATAGAACTTAGCCAACACAAAATCTAAATAAAACACTTCCCTCTACCTTTCTTCAGCTCCCAGACTGCTACTAGCTCTGAGCTTTGAAATCCAGGTTGTATACTCCTAGCTTCAAACAATGCTGTTTTAACAGCAACATTGGTGTCAGAGCTTAGTTGGCAAATGTATTAAAGGTGCCTAAAACAGCGTGGGAAACAACCAGTTCCTGAGCAGGTATACATAAGGACTCTTTGGGGCTTTAAAATTATTTAACTCAAATTACTCAAACACTATTGGGACTGGTTTTAAGGCTCCCTTCTCTCCCCCCATTATCAAATAATTATGCTTAAGTGCATTGTAGGGTTCTTTGGTTTACCAAATACAAGGGGCCAACGGCTGCTCTTTCCCATAGTATTTGTTGCTCACTTTAAAAACTCCTTAAAAATCTATTTGTTTGTGTACCTTCAAATAACTTGTTTAAAAAAAACTATTGGTAGTTTCTTCGGAAAGATACACTTCTAGAATCTAATATAAATGCTCGCTAGCATTCGTTATGTTTTCCTTTCCTCTTATAAAACTAATTTTCATAGTGGTCACACATGACTTTTTCTCATTTGTTCTAAATTGAGCATGTATTTCATTCATTTTACCCACAGGTAAGTGCACACTTTCAGTTCATCTATTAACTATTGTCTGTATCAGGCATTTTGAAGTCTGGTTGTATTTAAATGTCATATTACATTAAAGTGTTAAACAGGAGGAAGTTAAAACCATGTATTCAATAGAATCCATCACCTATTTTATGTGAAATCCAAACAGAAATGTCTCTGAAAGTAGGGTAGTACCCTGAGCCATCTTGCTGTGGAAAAGCCATCTGGTGCTTAAAAGGAAAGTTTATTTTAGGAATAAACTAGTAAATAGAAATCCTGGAGATTGATATTCTAAAGATGGTATGAGCAATTATAGCTCATTCAGAACCTGCAAATCCATCCTCTTAACTTTGTGAATGTTATAGAGAGCTAACAGAGCAGTGAAATAGAAAAGTGAAGCTTGAAAGATTCACTTTGCAGAGGAGAAGAGTGATCTCACAAAAAATAGGAGATGCCAGTATATTTTTAATTATTCCTAATGGTAGTAGCTATTAAATTGTTAACTTAACAATCACAAATATGACCAACCTGGAATCCGAGTTGCACATCCAAACCTGGTTGCTACATTCTTTTAGAAAACACTGCATATTATAAAAAATGCACAGAATAAAGCAGTGAGGTTCTAGAGGACAGATTTCTGAAATATGTTGTTTAGGTCCTCTTCAGTAAAGTCTGCATAGGATGGGTCGTTCTGGTAAGTTCATGCACCTTTACAGGTTTTTTTTTGTCTAAACAGAATACAATGGATGTATTGCTTACAATGGAATAGTAAAGGCAGGAGAATAGAGCTATTGTATACCCATTTCTATATTGCTGTAACTTGATGTAGCCATTAAATGCAGTGTGTTCTCTCACTGCTCCCAGGGGCAACTTGAATGAGCACTTTTTTTTGGAGAGATTTCATTTGTGTTTATTTTCAGCTTGCATATTCCTATATGTGTTAAGAAAACAAGGTCACAGGAGCTAACCCTGCATTGAGTATAGAAACCGGTAGGCAGAGTGAGTAATGAGGCCAATTTTGCTCCTACAACCAGAGGTGGATTTTAGAATGTTACTTCTGAAAATCTCTGAAACTCCTACACTTACTTTACCCTTCACAGCCCATTTCAAGTAGGGATGGGGGATATTGGGAACTTGGATAGCATATACAGAGCTCCAGCAATGTCTTTGTGCAGTTTGGCAGTGAGTAAAAAAAAGTAAGGTAGATTTGGACCCATTCTTTCCTCTCTCTTAATTGACAACTGAAAATATAAGTGATGGAGTTTAAGATTCACAGCATATTGAAAGAGAAGAAGAGACAGGAGGGAGAGAATACAAAGCTCTGGAAGGACTAGAAGAAGAGGAAAACCTGCAGAAGACAAGGCAAAGGGGAGATCTTTTTGCTCTCTACAACTACCTAAAAGGAGGTTGCAGACAAGTGGGTTTTGGTCTCTTCACCCAAGTGATAGGTGATAGGACCTGTGGCAGACCTGTGGTATATTCTGCTTCCATTTACTATTATTCGTGGTGGTTGCAGAACCATTGAGTATGTGCATAGCTTTTCTTATAACACAGGGAAAGCTGGAGCATCTCAAAATTTCTAAGAAAGTTGCTGGCGGTTAGATTCTTGAAAAAAACACCTAAACTTTACTTTTGAGGGGATTTTTTTTTTCCTTCGGAAACTGTTACACGGTCATACTTTTGCTATCCATATTGTCTTTGTCAGAATTCTCTTGGAAGAGTGAACAAATACAATTAAATAACCAGTTCACTTTATTCACTGTTTATAACTAGTTAAAGAAGCTTTACCTGGGTTTTATGGATGAGGATTTCCATTTCTAACCACATTTCTCTGAACTTTGTTACTGTATTTCTTTGTTATGTACTCAGACATTGTGGTAGGTGGTAGCTGCATTTGAAGATTCATCTCTTTCTTTGACATATTTTTAGTGAGTCACGTTCTCACTTGAATATTCTTGCTCAAGCTTCACTGATTTCTCACGGAAGCAATTCCTTCCAGTGACGTAATACTGCTGTATAGTGTATATGATACATGGAAGACACTGGCATGTCTGCATTAACCTATTAGTTTGTGGAAGAGGTGTGCTTGCTTACTGCAATTTTATGTAAAACTAAAGCTGGAGACATCTAGAAACTCACCTAATGCACCACAGTGGGTCCATGAAACCAGGCTAAACCCAGGCTGTTTTAACTGCCACTTAAAAAAGTGATTAATGTGGATGTTGGTTCCTCAGCCTCAGTTGTTTGGCTCTACAGGTACACACCCACTCTGCAGCTTTACTTGATGAAGTGATTATTGTAACTGTATGTGTGTGAGAACAAACAAACAAAAAGTATTCAAAGCCTCGTTTTTCAGGAACGGGATTGGTTTAAGCATAAAGAAGGATTCAAAAACCTCTTTATGGCAGATTTCTCTAGAATAGAGTAGAATATTATAATGTCCAATAGAATTTCAGAAAGCACACTACTTTTGCTATAGAATCCCTTAGGATGGTTCAAAAGCCTGTAGGAAGTATATAATTTTCTCAAATTATGTAAAATTCAGAGTAATTTCTGTAGGAAATAACTGGTGGTATCCTTATTAAATCCTTCAGGACTTTTCCATAAGGGAGGGATTTCTGTATTTTGGAGATGAAGCTATAGCATTTTATTAACTCTGCTCAGTTTATGCACCTAATACTTAAGCAGATTATTAATGTGTGTGGCATAGATCTTGGGGCAACTTCACAGGGCCAATAAGAATAATAGTTAGTTAGTAATACAGCCACAGCACTGAGCCTTTAATTATAATAATTTATTATGATAGAAGGTACAAAGAGTGCCTGTAATGATAGTGGTTCTTACCCACCATGGCAGTTTCATTTCAATGCTTTTGCCCCATATTTGAGTTTAAGAAAAAAAATGCAAACAGTAGGAAAACATTTTAAACTGTCCAGTTCAGAGCTAAAATCTGTACCTATTTATTTTGTAGTCCTTAAATTAATATGAAGAACCTGTGAGAAAGTTAAGAACACAAATTACAAGTATCAATATAAAAGGGTGTCATTTTGCACATTGATATTTGGGTTTGTGTTATTTCAAGAGGTGAAAAAAAGCCTTTAAAAAGCAGTCACTTTCATATAACCTGTTATATTGACTCCCTGATGTCTACTTATTTGGGGTCATCTGCCTGACAAACTCCTTTTGTCTACTTCTGCATGCAAACTGAAGTGTGCATTGGGGTTTAGACATTAGAATGACTTTGCCATCTAGATACGACATCCGATAGCAGTATGAAATGTTGAGCATGCACTGGTTACTTAATACTTTTCATTTAATGAACTGTTTCTTTATTATTTTGCAAAGCCTGCCTAAGACATTTTTATGGTTTAAAAAGTGCCCTGCATCCTGTTTCATAGGAAGGGGACCTCATTTAGATTAACCTGTGACTTAAACAGCAGGTGGTAGAAAGAACCTAATGCTTCAATTACAGCTTTTGCGCATGACTTTCATGTGTTGCTAAGATTATCAGAGGAACCTGATTACATCCCCGTAGACACTATTGTTGGCACAATGATTAAGCTGTTATTTTTTTTCTTTTTTTTTTTCCTTTCTTTTTTAGACTGGAAACCTAGAAGAGCTTTTTGACATGAAGCAAAATCATTGTGTATAGAGATCAGTAAGATAGTGAGTATCATTGCCCTGTAGCTTATCTCCACATATACAGCTCCCTGGTGGATCCCTATGATAAACATTATTGGAACAATTAGCTGCTGCTGACATAGAATCCTGACACAATGGCAATGGCCAGCAGCACCAAGCCAAATATCATGGAGCCAAAACCCATAAAAAAGCAACACCAAGCTACTCTCCCCATTCAACTGCTGTCATAAAACCCTCCCTATGTGCTATGTTTGCATAGCTGGCTTCACCGATATGGCACTGAGACACAAAAGGAGAAGCAGCAGCACTTGTCTTTGTTTAGCCAAAATTACAAGTCATTGAATTAGTATGTCATCTTTATTGTGCTGTCACGCAGAGGAGGTGAGGAAGGCTCTCTGTAATGGATGGAAGAGTTTGATGGCCTGAAAGACAGGTTTACAGATGGTTGTTGATATAAAACAGTTTACCCTTTTTTTTAGAAAAAAAGGGGGGGGGGAATAAAAGGCTGAATAGAATAGGTCTCTGCTGATCTGAGATGCTGTAACTAACAATATTTATGTAAGACTGATCTTAGAGGACTCTAGGGTTAGAAGGTGAACCAAGAGTTTGTCTAAAGATTAGGACTCAGAAGTGCACGCTAAGCCATTTGAAAAAATTTAAATATCAGTGAGGTAGCATGACCCAAAAGGTGAAGCAGGAAAGGTCTCACTTGGATGAAGCAGTTGCCACTACCCTTGCACAGGGGAAGGTACCCTTGTGTGATTCTGCAGCAGCAGCAGAATTTTCATCAGCAGAATCAATGGAGATGCAAAGCAAACTCAGGAGAAGAAATTATTTGTATATTTTAAGGAGCATTGCAACATTCACTTTCCTTCTTTGTTTAACTAGAAATGAGGAAAAAAGTATTGTCAATCAAAGTTTGGTGTTAATGTATAAGATGAATGCTAAATTGTGCATAAACTCTTTTTTTACGTGAAATCCAAGACCATCACTTACTCACAGCATATGTCCATGCAGTTTAATCAAAATGACATTACATTCATACCTAAAAGTGTTATAAGATGACCCAAAATACTGAAAGTCCTTTTCATTTTTAAAATTATCCTCGGTGATGTGGTTTTGTACAAAAGCACCATTCATTTCAGCTTGGTCAGTCTTTTCAAGAAGCATAAAGGAAAAGCTATTCAAGCCGTTGCCGAAGTTGTCCAGCATCCCCATTACAAGGTTACCAGTACTTTGAATTAAAGACCATTGTATTGCTTGCTCCTCCTCTTCCATCCCTCCATTTTCCTTGCTACCTCCTAATACTATGGGTAGTCTGGGAGCTGTGAAATAATCCCTACCTAGTCAGGCTTGTTTGACTACTTTGGTTAAAACTTGTTCAGAAGGAAGGTACCACAGGAAGGAGGCACTCAAGGTAAGGGATGCTGCCCCACATGAGTTCAGTCTTGGATGTAAGAGAAGGGGCCAGAGGACAATTGTCAAACTTCCTCTACATCACATTTTTCTATTTTTACTATTTCACCTTTATTCATGAAAGTAATGGAGAAAATCAACAGCCTGTTATTTTCATACTCCCAAAAGTATCAACAAGGGGGTCAATCCTCAGTGGTGGCAGTGTGTCTCTAGTGGTGGTGGTAGCAGCATTTCTACAGATTTCCAAAGATCAGTAATAATTTCCAAGTGTTGTATTTCTGTAGCCTTTTCATCACCCTGAAGCATCCAAGGCTTTGTTTCCAGGAGTGGGATAGAATGTTTTTAGAACAGGCACTCCTTTGTGCTAGTGTTTCTTCATTCTTCGTCCTCAGGACTCTCCCAATAAAGGATGCAGGTATAGGAGTTGCGCAGGAGGAACACATGAGACAGGATAAGAAATCTGAAGGAATTTGAGATATCAAACCATGATATGACAGGGAAATGTATTTTGATAATTGCTGTCTTATGGGGGACCTGACACTTCTCAGAAGAACTTGGTTTTAGTTTCATGTTCCCTGAAATAAACCTATATCTTTAGGAAGGAAAAAATGAGTGATTTGGAAGCAGCCTTCATACTTAATGAAATTTGTGCATATTGTGTTCTGCAAAATACAGTAAGAGGTCTAAAATTATTGCCCACATAAAGTCTTATAAATGTCTTTTTAATTTCAGCTAAACACCAGGAGTTTCAATTATTTGGTTTGGTATGTTGTAGTCAAAGTTGGTTTGGTTTTGTTTCTTTTCCATAGATGGTGTGCAGCACATTCAGATTTCAAGGTATTTGCATGTACATTGTCAAAATGCTATCAGAGATCACTTTATACAAAAATATTTTATTTTGGACTGTATGACCAGCAAAATCTAAAACAAGAGATGAAAGAAATGAAGAAGGAAACTCCCATTTTTAATCCTCTGTTTGTTTTTTTCTTTATTATACTGCTTAATATATCTATCCAATTGTACTCTATTATACAATCCAGTATTAAGAATATGAATTTTGTGTATAAAAATTCATCTGAGATACAGTCCTCTGTTTCAGTTGAGAAACCTACCCAATACCAATGACCTTTCCACTTAGGGAATACGTGATGTGGATAACTAGATATGATATACTTTAAGAATAGTTTTTATTGCACACATTTGAATTAAGAGATACACCTTGCAGGGAGAAAATGATGAAACAGCACTCTATTCAGGGTTAAAGATGAATGATGGCCTTTGAGACATTTGTTTTGTTTAAACACAAAGTGAGAGGCACTGCCATATTCAGACCTACAGTATTATTAAGGCATAAGAGATGAGCACTGAGTTCAGTCTTGCTTAAATCAATGGGAATTTTCCTGCTATTGCTGCAACTGAATTTGAATCATTATGGTTAAATGGGCTCTTATTTAATCATAAAATTCTTTGAGTCATAACAGTATGTGTTAATTCTTCTCACTAATTCTTAGAGGCTTGTGTACCAGGGCACTTTAGATACTGTATCTCTTGTGGAAAGATTAAAAAAAAATGCTGGGTGCATTTTGAGAACAGATTTTTAAAACATTCAGATTTTGTATTCTTTTTTTTTTCTTGTTACTAGAAACAGTGAATATGTATATGTCAGCTGTATCACTGAAGTTTTGGTATTTTCTGAATATTTCTTAGGTTCTTTTTGCTCTTGGTACTCATTTTCTTATAACATTGTGGGAATATTTGGAATATCACCTATGGGAAAATAGAAGCAAACAAATAGTTTTTAGAGGATCTGCCTTCTCAACAGCCAAGGTTCAGTGTAATTTGATCTCTTTTGGTAAATAGTCATACCGTTAAACAGAAATGCTTGGAATTGTGAATGGAACAGGTCTGTGTGCATATCATTAAGTGACTTATTACATTAGCCTTTTTTTTTTTTTTGCAATTGTTCTTGCCTCTCTTCCAATTCTGACATCTTTTTCCTACACTTTTAATGTCACGTTTCCTTTGTAGTTCTACCCCTTCCCTTGGCTATGCTTTACTTCTCTTACAGTCTTTGCCCTTGACTTTGCTACCTGCCTTGCCAGGGAACAGCACTCCACTGGGACAGACTGTCAGTGATGCGTGTAAAACCCTAATTTATGCCTTCTTTTAAGATAAGCCCCAAATACATGAATTGGCACTAGATGCCAATTAAAACCTTAAAAAAAATACTGAATCCAGAAATTACTTTGGTTTGGTGACTCAGTTTGCTGCTGAAGGAATGCCTCATTCTGAGCAATATTTTTGCTACCAAAATTGTACAGGCATATCACTTCAGAATAAAACTCCTCTTTGAGCACACGTTACCTCAATAAAAATTGTTACATTTTGAACATCACAGTTTAAATTTACTATGTGGCCCTAGGAAGTAATGGAATAGACTGAGTAAACATCCTTATCTTTGCTTTGGTAAGGATGTTTGGTCATTTTTCAATTAATTAACTAAATTATTAAAAAAAATAACGTGGTTATTTAAGTATATCTATAGCATTCAATAAGATGTTTTCCAAACTCTATTCACAGTTGAGAATCACCTCTAGGTCTTCTGTTTCTCTGGTTAGCCACAGTATCACAAACCAACTGCTTTCAGTATCCTGCGCTTCTTTTTCCAGTTTTTGCTGGGTTTTATGGTGCTGGAACTATTCCTAAGCAAACTCCTAAAACAATTTATCTGTTGGAATGCACTGTATAACTTACTGTTATTTTCCATTTGACATCAGCTAAATCCCAGTTTTTACAGGTTAGCAGATTTTACTTCTTAAGCTAACCTTGGTTTTTATATAAAGGATTTAGTTTTGATTCAATAATTTCTTACATTATGTATGTTTTAGTGGGATTTAATGCTTAAATTTTACTGCTGATTCCTACCCATCTGGAATATTTCCAGCACTTGCAATGCAGAGCACTCTTCATTCCCATCTGGCTGCTGCTACCTGAAGGTGGTCATGCACTAGGGACTGATTTTGGGAGCTCAGGCAACTTCTGTACTGTGTTTTTGAACAGGAGCCAGACGTCTCCCTTTAAGTGCTGAATGTGGAGTTGGCAGTTCCAGGATATAGGGGTTTTATAGCAGTGATGACTTGATCCAACAAATTAGCTGTCTAATATGTACCAGACAAAATATTTAGGTTTAATGCAGTGTACTGAGATTTCAGTCTAAACTTTGTGCCTATTTCAGAATTGGGATTTGCCCTCAAGATTTATGTTAAGCTGCCATCACTAAGTTTATTTGAAAAATCACAATTCTTTATTAACTCAACATAGTTTCTGCCTATATAATAATGCCCATGGTATATACAGACATTTGTATGGTTTTATTTACCTTTTCCTGTGTCTTTAAGAAAATGCTAACAGAGCAAAGCTTATACTAAATCAGTCTATATCTTGCAGTATGTGAGCAGATGACATAGATGTCCAAGGCTGTGATAGGGATCAGTTCACACAATTTTCAGCTAAGCATATGTGTAAAAACAAAAGCAAACCTTACTTTTTTTCTTTCTTTTTTTTTTTTTTTTTTTTAGAAAGCACCATGTATTTCAAGCAGTTAGGCAGTAACAGATGTTGGAGACTCAGTAGGAAGCTAGATGTATGCTGGGATGTCACTCAACTCCCCTTAACAAGCTGCTGTGTTGGAGAACCAGTCTCCATACAGGCTCTGCTTAGTGTCTCAGAAATAAGATGACACTAAAATAACCAGCTTCCCATGAATACCAAGTCTCTCTTTAAAAGAATGTACTACTTGTGGGCTGTGAGGAGAGGAGAGGCTGTGTGTATGGAGAGACTGTATATATAACTTGCTTGAAAAGGTGTTGCATGAGGGAAAGACTGTCTTTGTTGTAACTTAAGTAATTTTGATTTTGGATAGTGGCAGTATTACATTTCTTATAGAAGTATTGAGATTCCTTTTTAAATACTATCCCTCCACATTTCTGACTGACATATCTCCAGGTAACACATTATGTCATGTCAATAAAAATCTACCTAGCATTAAATAACTGCATTTGCAGATGGATATTCTCCATATTTGAGAATCCATTACATGTATATTAGTTCACTCTAAGACCAGAGAAACATCACTCAGTTCTGATGCAGGAGTAAAGCAGAAATTACAACAAAGTAACATACCAATTACAGAAACTACAAATATAAAATAAAACTGAGCTGGATGACATAGTATAAGCCAGGTCAAAGAAAGGAAGCTGCATGCAGCATGAACAAATCTTATTGTCAATACAAAAGATGCTTTCATGGCTGGTATGATAATGAGTAAGGTCATACCTGGCCCCATCAAAGTAGTCTGAAGAGTATAATTGACAGATATCTATCCAGCTTCAAGAGACTGAGCGTAGTGACACCGGAGGGACTCAGAGACATCTGAGTACTGAGGGTCATACAAGGACCTTGACAGTCTGAGAGAGACGCAGGACTCTGGAAATCTGATCGTTGAATTTTCCGATTTTTTCTCAGTGACTTCAATTGCTTGAACCTATCTCTGCCACTGGGGAGCCTAAGGTAGGAGGTTTTGAACAGATTTGCCTTGATTTTGCTGTAGTATTTTCTTGTTTTTCAAATAAACATTGATTTACTGAAGGCCCTTTTGGATCTTAAGGCTGTTTGGAGGAATATTTACTACTGTCTGGTCCTCAGGACAAGGGAAACAAACTTCTTACCTTAGGCAAAAGGCAGAAGAGAAGGCTGATGGAACCTGACCTGGGGCACTTTGTCACAGGTGCTGAAGGTGTCACCAAAAGGCTGACTGAAGTCAGTGACATGTGAGAGGATGGCCAGGGGACCACAAGGGATGACAAGACTAGGGATCTTGTGGTTATCAGTCATAGACCTCTTCTCTCAGTAATCACAAAGGTATCAGTAATCCTGGTGTAGGATAATGAGGAAAGTCACTAAGAGTTCATTGGGATGAGAGGGATGGGTTTTTTAATGCAAGTATCTATAATCCCTGATGAAGAAGGATAACTTGCAGAACCCAAATATTTTTATCCCTTTTTTCTTTTTCCTGCAGCTACCAACATTTTAAAAGATGCTTCCAAAAGTAACAGGGAGTGGGTGTTGGAGAATTGTATTTGCTTTATAGTCAGCTTTACATATAACAAATGAGCATTCCATTTCTCCTGGGAAATAAGTAAATTGTATTGAAATTGAAACAGTGGCAGAAAAGAAGTAAGTGGTTTGACTTGAACCACAGAGGGAGATTACAAGAGAACAGAGATTAAAATGCAGAAGCCCTTACATCATGCCTTTGTGTGCTCCACCTCCCTCTCTCGCTGCATGGAATTGCTGCTTCTTCCTCTGGCATAAACCAAGTCAGTGCTGGAAAAATGCAGCCTGTGAGCAAATCACAAAACATCACAGCACCATATTTTTTGTACCCAACATATTTTAAAAATTATTTTCTTGCTGTTTATCATTATTTTTAAATATTCTTCATGCAGCTTTAAATTCCTACACCAAATTAGTATTTTTCTACTTATATACATAAAAAGACATCCTCTCGCAGTGCCCCTTTACCCATTGCTATCTCTAGATTTATTGTAGATGGTACACTGGCTGAGTAATAAATTGATCTGGAATTAATTTGTCACATGATTATTGTGCACTTATTCAGAAAATGTTTGTTCTAATTTATTATTGATTGATATCCAGTGAATTCTTTTTTACTAACTAACACTTTACTGTACTTTATCAAGCTGTAGCATGTTCCATGCAATCACATTGATTAAAAAATTAGAAGGATGTCAAAAGATTCCTGAACAAAATATTCTCATTAGATACGATTAGAGGATTTAGATAAATTCTAGATGGCTGTTTTTATGGTTTTCAGAAGATAACTGTATTTTAAACCAGTGTTATACACCAGAAGTTTCAAGCAAAACTTTTAGAAAGTTGAATTAATCCTATGAAATTATATATTTTTTTAAAGTGCCATATTTTTCAGTTTGGTTTTTTTTTTATTTGACAAACTTGCTGAATAATTTAGGAATTAAGTAGATGGGATAGACTGGTTTCACCTAGAATTTTAAAATAAAAATATTTTTTAAACCAAAAAGACTAAAACTGGCTACTGTTATGCATGGGGCTGTGCAAACAGACTTGCAGACCATGATTAGACTCTCTGCAATCCCATTCTCGTTACAGATGTAAGTGCTCAATATTTTTCTCAAAATGGTATTACTTTAGAATGCAATGATACTGTGTGATAATGAGTTCTACAGGTGCAAATTACAGTACTCTAAAAAGCAGATGCATTTGAAAAATCATCATGTTAATTTTTGCTTTTCAGAGACATTGAATGTTCCATTCATTCTTTTATTCTGAACTAGTGTAAATAAACTCCCTTATTTCTCTCCCCTGCAGAATTCAAAACTTTCTGTGAGTTTAATGTGTTCCTGTCCACTAAAAGCAAGTTTCTTGCATGTCTTTTCACACAGTCCTTGCATCTCGTCTCCATTGTAAAGCACTGAATATCTCCCTCTCTGCACCTAGTCCTTTGACTGCAAAGTTCTCATCCCAGGAATGGTTGGGAGTAACAGTGATACTCTCCTTCATGTTGTAAATTGATACATAAAATGGGCTAGGAATTAAATCTGTCCATGAAATTGTATAAAACACCCACATATTCATTGTTATTGCTATTATTTTACCATTTTCAGTGTTATTACCTGACTTTACATTTATGCATACGTTTACCTGGAGCTTTTTAGGTAGTGCCTCAGGCTTTACCTTCAATTCTTACACCTAATTTAGAATGGGGGAAATAACACGTTTTCAACCATGATCTTTGAGATCTTAAATGAAATATCCCAAGTACGTACATCATTGCTGCGATAGGTAACACGAGCCAACAGTCATGCCAACAACCTTTGGTAACAAATAAGCCTAACTATTAAATGATGTGGAAAATGAAAAAAAAATGTGTCAGACAAGTCTCTTATTCAGCCGCCTCAGGGACAAGAAGAGGCTGTGACTGCCAGCTGTGTCAGGTGTTTGGATAAAAGTACGTGCATCATCTTCTTTTTCTGGCAGTCTGGAAAAGTATAGTGAGGACCAGCCCAGGAGAACTCTCCTACTCCTTTCCAGCTCTGCTGAAGGGCACCATTCACCTTCCACCACCTTCTTGTAAAGCTGTGGTCAGCATGGTACTTAATTTTTTCAGTCTCCTTGCCAAAGAGCCACCTAAATCTTTAATACACTTTTTAACCACAGTTATTCTTACAAAGCTGAGTGAAACATCTTCTTTCAACTACAGAAGCGCTTCTTATTTTCTTAAAATGGAAAGTGGTATGCAGCAATCGCCTAATCGCCAATCCTAAGGATTGCATTCATATTCTAGTAACACTTGAATTTATCTAACACCTCTCCAAAACTGTTTTGAGGGGTGGATTTTTTTTCTTTTTTTTTTTAATTATTTTTTGGCAAAGACATGATAAAGAGAAATCTTTTGTAAAAAATCTACACATAAGAATCTTACAGGGGTTTTCACACCTTAAGAGAGAAAGTGGAATCTAGGGTCCAGAATGAAGATGAGCTGCTCTTGTATTCTCGTGTTAATGTAGATGATAATTCCCTGCCACTTCCTTGCAAGGAACAAAGGTATGAATACCTGTACAGTCATCTTCTTTAACCCTTAGTTTTATTCTGAGCCATAACTTTAAAGACAGCGGCCAGTTTATCCTGTAGAAAAGTGAGAATGTTAGAAAAGGCTAAATATCATCATAAACCAAAATATTATGATATCAGAAACCCTTAGGAGAAACACTAATGCTTTTAAATGAAGGTTTTATTTGTCTCTGAGCTGCAAAAGCAAGCCACTAATGAGATGTCATTTACATTCTAACACCTGTTAAATGGCACTTTTCTCTTTCCCCAAAGAGAGAGATGTTTATGAATGTTTGCAGCATTCTGAGAGTATCTGCAAAAATTATATTTTCATAAACAATGCTGCAAATTTTCCTGTATATATTTTAGTTACACCAGAACAATATAAGGAAATTTCAGGAGTTTTTTGGTTTTATTTAATTTATTTGTTGTTCTTACATATATCTAACGTGGAATGTCTAGCCTACAAAGAAATTTCATTAATCAGGATTTAACACAATTGTGCATTTAGGATGTGATTTGCAGCAGTTATAGTGCAAGAACTGTATGTAATTATATCTCCATTTAAATGAAAATTAAAAGCTTGTGTTGTAGCAGGGTACATGTGTTGAATATATTGCTTAACAGAATAAGCTCTCCAAAGCAGAACACCTGAAAATCAAGTTTCAGTTGCTTTTGCTGAGGAACTGCTGCATACTATGACTTTTTAAATTGCGACTTGCATTAAGACTGACCAGAGGGAAAGATAGGAAAGTATGGGAAAGTAAACAATCTACAAAAATACAAGTTGATATGCTTCTGTTAGGTAAGCATAATGCAAGATTCTTTCAATGATTTCTGAAGTAGTTTGGTGTATAAATTAACTGATTCAGTTAAAATAGATAGGAAGAATCCATAAAGGCCAAGGCTTTAAATAAATTCTGCAGAGGAACTTGAAGAAGGAATGAAATTATTATTATTCATTATGTGTTCGTATTTGTATTTGTATTAATATTATTATTAAGTAAGTAAATATTAGGGAGCCAGTGCGCCAAGCATTATGAACAACTTTAGCAGGTGTCCCTGTGGACTGTATCTCTTACCCATTAAGCATGAGATTCACCTGGGGGTCTTTGTTTCCCAGTTCCTGTGCAAACAAGTGGTTGGATGGCCGGGCCCAGAGAGTGGTGGTAAATGGAGTTAAATCCAGCTGGAGGCCAGTCACAAGTGGGGTTCCCCAGGGCTCAGTGCTGGATCCAGCCCTGTTCAATGTGTTCATCAATGACCTGGATGAAGGCATTGAGTGCACCCTTAGTAAGTTTGCAGATGACACTAAGCTGGGTGGAAGTGTCGATCTGCTGGAGGGTAGGGAGGCCCTGCAAAGGGATCTGAACAGACTGGACCGCTGGGCAGAGTCCAACGGCATGAGGTTTAACACAGCCAAATGCCGAGTCCTGCACCTGGGGCACAACAACCCTATGCAGAGCTACAGACTGGGTGAGGTCTGTTTGGAGAGCTGCCAGGAGGAGAGGGACCTGGGGGTGTTGGTCGACAGCCGGCTGAACATGAGCCAGCAGTGTGCCCAGGTGGCCAAGAAGGCCAATGGCATCTTGGCTTGTATCAGAAACGGTGTGACCAGCAGGTCCAGGGAGGTTATTCTCCCTCTGTACTCGGCACTGGTGAGACCACTCCTTGAATACTGTGTCCAGTTCTGGGCCCCTCAGCACAAGAAGGATGTTGACGCTCTGGAGAGTGTCCAGAGAAGAGCAACGAAACTGGTGAAGGGGCTCGAGAACAGGCCTTATGAGGAGCGGCTGAGAGAGCTGGGGTTGTTTAGCCTGGAGAAGAGGAGGCTGAGGGGAGACCTCATTGCTCTCTACAAATACCTGAAGGGAGGTTGTAGAGAGGAGGGAGCTGGCCTCTTCTCCCAGGTGTCAGGGGACAGGACAAGGGGGAATGGCCTCAAGCTCCACCAGGGGAGGTTTAGGTTAGAGAGTAGGAGGAAGTTTTTTACGGAAAGGTTCATTAGGCACTGGAATATGCTGCCCAGGGAGGTGGTTGATTCACCTTCCCTGGGGGTGTTTAAGTTACGAGTGGACAAGGTCCTGAGGGACATGGTTTAGTGTTTTGTGGGAGTGGTTGGACTCGATGATCCTGTGGGTCTCTTCCAACCCGGTGATTCTGTGATTCTGTGAAGTGCGTTATTGAGTATCTGCTACTTTTCTTCCAGGTATGACTCCTGAAGTACCATGTGCAGCTTCAGGGAACATCTGAAATCTTGTGCAGGGGAAAAGAAGAGGCACAATATGACACCGAGTACACCCTTGGTAGAAGGTCCAGTGTAATTTCATCAGTTTAGGTCACCTGTTCAGTTCAGAAGCAGAATGACCCCAGCACACAACAAAGGATGACAGGAGAGGACAGCAGACCTGGAATGACTGGTGCTTTCACGAATGGAGACACGTGAGGATGTTGTGCCAACCCAGAGACCGGTGCCAGAACTTACAGGAACAATGAAAATACGCATTTAGATCTTCTAAATCTTAATTACATGCTTTACCTATGAAGTGTAGAAGCAGTAGATGGCACTGATTGCTATAGTGAGCCATGACAAACTGTGTTCTTCAACCAAAGGAATACGTGATTCAACGCAGTCCCTCTGGGGACAAACCGTGACAGAAGCTACCAGTGGAAGTAAGCTGACAGAGTATATTGTGCAAATCATGTGTTGGGGGTGAATTAATCTCTTGGTTTTTAAAAAAAAACATTTCCTGAAATTATAGGACTTGGGCATTTTAAGCTACTTTTCCATTGCACAGTGCTGAGATTTTAAACATTGATGATTCTGCAATGCTGTAAGCATTATTCGTGTCAGTAGGTCCTAAGCAGTGTTTGGATTTTTCAAAAAGGTTTTAGTATCCATATGTCTATCACAGTTGTTTCTTGGGATTCAGCTTTCCTTGAGAAAGACCCATATAAGTTGACAGTGTCTCTTTCAACATGCTAGATGTGTGACAAAAGAAAGCAGTGTTTGTAAGTTAGAGTCAAAGTAATGACAAGCCTTTGAATGAAGGTAAGAACAAGTCCTTGTGGGTTAAATCTACTTAAGCTGCCTTTTGGATTTAACCTGAATGAATCGGATTTTTTTTTGAAAAGGAGAATGACTGTGCCCTGTTTGAAAGATTTACAGCCCATGTTCTGTACTTTCAGGAATGGGAGAAATTTTTTCAGGTGTGACTACATTTTTCTGAGAAATAATCCAAAGTTTCAGTCTATGAACCATCTTCCCTTTTGAATTTCCCAATTCTATCAGTGTTGTCTCTCTCCTCCTAAAACTCCAGCATGTTTTCTGTAATTCACGTTAGTCTCTGATGTCCTGCTTAGATCAGAGAGTTGGATTTGTTTTAAATTTACAGCAGCTTGAAATTTCCTTATATGCTAAGGACACTGCTCTTGCTTACCTTATGTCTAGAAATGTTATTTAGAAAAGTTTGCAGTCCAGAGAACATGAGCTTAATCATATTGCTCTGTAATTACCCAGTGGTTTTACTCACCCTGGATGATATATACTTCGCTTAGTCCTAAAAGAAATAAAAATATTCATTTCCTATGCAGTACCCACCTTTCATTATGAAAACCAAATATCCATTCTGTAAATAGAGATGAATCAGCAATCCATACAATATCTTTTCATCATGCATATTTCACAAGGAGGATATTGTGGTGGCTGGAAAGTTCTAACAAAAATAATATGGAAATCCGGAACTTGATGTGGAGTGTCAGAGAGCTTCTTACTATTATTTACCTTATCAGCTTTTGCTTTCTGAAATCAATGGAAGGGCATCAGGTTCAGCTAATCCATATTTCTGAGTATGAAATTGAATTTATAGTCTGTAGTATGTTGACTACGGCTCGCATTTAAGGCATAATTGATTTTTATTGAAAAGCCAGAAGGCACATCAAAAATTTCCACAAACCACAAGGATGTTAAATTTTACTCTGTTTAGATAATAGTGTTCCTTTATTTATCCTTTAAAATGAAGCTTTTATATTTATATCAGCAAATGTTGTAGAAGTGTGACTGATGCTTTGTGAAACCATCAGTCCGTAGTTCTGTTAAACACTGCAGTAAGGAAATAAGGAACTTTTCTGTTCCTAAAGTAAGTGTCTATGGTTGGTTTGTTTCAAGAATAAACGGAGTAATAAATCTGCATAAAAGAAAACATTTCATGTCATGTAGCAAAGTTATTTTTCCTTCATTCCAACAAATAGGTTGTGCAATTAGTTTTTATGCCCTCTTTTCCTTTATTTTTCTCTATATTAGCTGTTGGGGTTTTTTTTCTCTCATCGATTTAAATGTAGAGGTATACTTTCGTATAAGCTTTTAATTAGTTATAGACAACAGCTTGACTAATCCATGTTAAAATTTTTAATTTCCAAGCCACTGTCTTAGTTTCCTTGAGGTGCAAATGTGATTTTAATCACAGATCAGATTTGAGAATTGATGAAAGTTTTGTGACAGGTTTCTTTTCAACTAATTAAGCAATTAAGCAGAGTTCACTTCTCTTCCATCACTTGGGCTATCCTAGCTATTTGTGCACATACCTCCACATTGTCCACTGCATTGCCTTAGTGTATATGTTTTTTTCCATAAGAATTCTTTGAGCCAAAGAAAGAAAACTCAGGGTTTTCCAGCATGGGTGATACACTTCAATAAATAGCATTATAGCTGGGAATTTTGAAAAACGGGAAATGAGTTGTGTGTGACTCATTAATGTTCAAAACAATTTATCTAATACAGAAATTAAAGATTATACCTCGGTGTAAAATCTGCAAGAAGTTATCCACCTTTGGCAAAGGCAGATATTTTCAAATACACATGCAACAGGTACAGGCATAAATCCAATTAATAAATAAGATTTGTGCCTGCTTCTCTCTACTGTCACTTTCAAACTTCACCACAATACTTTCTTTTATTTTTCTCCTTATTGTCCATAGCAATTTGCACATACATTAATCTTCTCTATTATATGACTTTTAATGAAAGCTTCTGTTTCCTTTCTGAAGTCTGGCAGGTTGTAGTAAAAAAAATAGTTTGTAACTAAAATAAATATATCATGTCAGTAATATACAATATACTATAAAAGCAGGACCTTCTCAAATTATTCTTGAACAATTTAATCTAATATAATCCACAAGGAACTACCTTTCTGGTATAGTCATGTTGCTAAATAAAAGAAGACAAAATCAGATGTTACCTTTAATTTATAGTTAACTGCCTGTATCTTCTTGAACTGCTTCAATTTATTCTGTCTAAGAGAAAGTAGAATATTTTGGGGTGTGCCTCATTCTGAAACTGGTCCTAAAATCTAGTGTGAGCTGGTCAACATCAATTTTGGTTCCTGCTGTTTTCCACAGACCTCTTTCTAATCACTGGAATACCTTCAAACTTCACCCATATCTGAAAGTACTGTCCAGGGCTTCCACTGTACGTACTCTTTTTAGTGAGATGAAAACACCACTCACATTATTTCCAGATATGATGGACTCAGAATAATTGTGTATCTTAGAAGCCACTGGAAAAGCCACTTGTGACACAGGGCAGCCTTTACACCAAATGCAGAGCAGTAGTAGGGAGCTCACTACTTGGCCACAGAGTGATCCAGTGTTGATCAGTGGGGGTGTGAACCTCTCTTTACCAGTTGGCCATTTATTTAGAAGAACTAGAATGTGGGCTGAGAGCTTTTGTACCTGCGCTGGTAACTGAAAGCATAATTTATTTCCTTACTGTGTACATTTCCATTCATTCTTACAAGTGGACACTGATAACACACTATTGTTTTAGTCCAGTTCACCTGTAATATAATCACACCACTCATGGTTTCTGCTACAACAGTGTTTTAAGTGCACTGTTCAGGGACCAAGACACAGTTACAACAGATGTCATACACAGAACAGAAAGACTGATCTCTGCTTAAAATCAAGAACAGCCAAAGGTTGAATAAAGAGACAGGAGGACACCACAGACAGAGAGGCACTCAAAGAAAAAAATGAAAATTGTAGTTATACTTTTTTTCCATATGATATTCAAGTGTGTTTTTCGGGATTATTTTAATGGGTGGGGTTTTTTTGGTTTTGGGGTTTTTTTACAGTGAACACTTGAATGAAAACTGTTAAATGAATACAGGCTATTGAAGTTAAACTTTGGTTCATTGGTCTGGATTCATTTTGCCTAATTTTAAACTTCCAAATAAAAGACCTCTTTTTTTCAAAGAGTGACAATTCTTTTCAAAGATATTTGCCATGTCACAAAATCAGCATTCATTATTCTGTCCTTTTTTCTCTTCAGCTCTCCTGAAAAAGAGGATTTTTTTTTTTGTAGGTGTCTAAATGCTTAAACAAGTTTGTACTTATTCAATTAAGGAAAACCAAAATCTTCACAATCCCTACCAATTCTGAGTCAGCTTTGGAAATCTGCTGATTTTAGATTGTCGTCTTAGAAAAGAGAACAAACCCCACTCAACACAGTTTACCACATGTGCAGTCCTAGGTCTGTGAGGGATGAAAGTTTGGTTTGTCTGTCTATCTCTAATGATATATGTTCTACGTCTACGAGTCTCATCTTTCAAGTTCACATACATATTTAGGAAAAATATGCTAATTTACATGAAAATTCCCTGGAGTATTGTATGGACAAATCTTACCCATTAATGGACTCATAATGTCTATTCTCATGTGAAAGATATAAAGGATATTGTTCACAAGTGCAGAAATGGGTACAATTCCATTACAAATACATGTAACGCACTGAAACTAAGCAGGGACTGCATTCATGTATGAATACAATATAAATTTATCACTGTAACAATTTTGTACAAAAGAGAAATTTTATTTGCATTCACATTCACTGCAGAGATCTGAAAATTACTTACACAATAAATTCAGACCCATAATTAGAGGAAATTTGGGGTTTTTAAAGAATTTCCTGTGTCTGAAGAATTAGATTGGTGTTGATCACAAGATATAATGATGTTAGTGAAGATGGGAGTGTATAAGCACATATGGAAGAAAGGCAGATATCAGAGATTTGATGCTGAAACAAATGAGCCTTTCCTCCATCCCATCATTCTGTTATTTATAATCTTCCCCTTAGAACTTCTAATCACTAAGAGGATCATTCTTAAATGTTACCCTGCTCTTCCTGGTCGATTTTCCCAGTATATAGAATCATTAATAGACAAATAATAGCTTAGTTTTTTTACCTCCTGATTTTGAACTTGTAGGTTTTGGTATAGATAATTTGGTGTATTTATCAATTAGACTAATTCACTGACAGTTTTTAATTTATAATGAAAAGGAGATTGACCTGAAATATTCGATTGCTTTGCTGAAATCACTATAATTAGGAATTATTTTTTTTCCTAGTTTGTTCCCACTGCCTGCACACCATGGCCACTGTTAAACATGTTAAACATAAAAAACCCCTGAAAACAATAAAAATTATTTGTATTTCTTAGTAGTGGTAAAATGCTAGAGACTGACCAGATCTTTTTGCACCCCTTTAGCTGTACTGTTTACACATGGATATACACAGTCATACGTTTTTATCCCCCCAAACAGCAAGAGATATTAAAATCACATGCATTTTCAGTTATAAAGGAATATTTTCTGTAACAAATAATCATCTTCTGAAGATTGTTCCAGACACCATTTTCATCAGACCTATTTCAGTAACATCTATAGTTTGATATTTGCAAAACTAGCCAAGTAGCCATGCAGAGACCTTAGCACTGTTTTTCTGAAGGTTCTTAACAGACTAAAAAAAAACTGTGCAAGCCTCCAAAACTGGTAACTGTGAGTAAAAGACAAATCTAGATTTCCTACTTCCGTTAGTTACCGCATTTATTAATTTCCCATCTGAAGGCCACTACTATCTCTATAACATGTGTTGGACTAATGTTTACATATTTCTGATTCTTCTTGTACGTGACCTCCATTAATAAGGTTATAATGGGGCTCTTGACCTACAGTAGGCTTTTGCATTCATAACTTTGCACAAAAAGCTTCCTCTTTTTTTTGTTTTGTTTCAATTTAATACTGTGCTATTTCAAAAGACTTGCCAGAATTAGTTTTCCTGAATTGAGGGGAAAACTAAACACTCCAAACTCCTTTGAAGGTGAGCTAGTAAATAAAACTGTTGCTTTTACTAAATGTCTCTGTGTGAGGCTACATTTCATTTTATATAGCACCAAATTCAGCACTTCAGTAACATACTTTCATATTTCTCCAAAACTACTAGGTTGCCTTAGTTCTTCACTTATGTGGAGTTACATGGAAACTCTAGAAATACAGAAGGAGGAAAGAACCATCTCTATGGGCACAAGATTCTTCAGAGAGAGTCAAATAAGAATCACACCTACATTGATTTTTCATGTAAAATCCCAAACATAAAAATAAAAGATTTCTTTTTGACCTTTGTGGCATTTTTTTTTCCTTGGGTAGTTCTATCCAACGTAAATTCTCATTCATCATATATTTTTGTTCTTCCACTTCTATTCTTCTAGACTGAAAAGGAAGATGTTTTTCTGTCCAGAACCTATAAAAGAAGTTGAGGAACAATGTAAGTTACAAGTAACTCGCATTGCTATTGTATTGTGTTGTGTCGATCTATAATTTGACATGCACAATCTTTCTAGATTTATCTCTTCATAGGCAAGAAATCTATGTGAAAAAAAAACAGAATGTGGAAAAACAAAGTTTTCAAGTGGTTCCCATCAGATCAGACAATAATTTATCTGCTAAATGTACCTTTTAGTTCATGAGGTAATATAAATGTAAGGAAGTTATGATGCAAACAATAAAAGTAAAATTTAAATGTTGGATAACAAACTAAGTTTTTTCCCCATTCTGTCTACTTTGCTTAAGACTTAGGTAAGATCATGAAAGTACAATACTAAAAAGGCCCTTCAATAAATGGAAACAAATGAGCTTTTTCCTACCACAGAATTACTTAAAATCAGTCCTTGTGAAGTTAATCCCCCGACAGATAAGACTGTGAATTCCTCCCCCTCCCCTTCCTACACGCTCACAGATGGATTGCAACAGAAAGATGACAAATGAGTTGTGTTTGGCCGGATTAATGGGTATTATCATGTTAATGGATGTTTATGGTGCAGTTTGGGAGGTTCATGTGGTTTTCAAAAAGTGTTGGTGTTCTGGTTAGCTGAAGCCTGTGCATGTGTGTGTGTGTGTATGCTTTATTAGCCAGATTTATGCTTATTGTACTTTTTTTGCCTCCTTAATGGATCACAGCTAAATTGGATGTGGAAGTGTTGGCCTTATGCTCAGATCTTTCATAGTGTGGTCAAGCATGACATGCAAAACACAAATGTCTGAGACGTCTTTCCGCAGTCTCTGTGAATGTAGGTGCCTCGTAATCCTGGGTCTACTTTGTTGCAATCACTTCTAAAATCTGACATATTGATCAGGAGTCTAGCCTGAGTAACTACTGCACATATATCAACTCTGGTTGGGGATGTCAGATCAAATTTGTTGGCAAGGTGATCTTACAGCCAGCCAAGGTAATTCCTGCCATTCACATGAGCTATCTTAGCCTCATTTGGCAAGAATTGTGTACATTGGACCAATAGGACACAGGAATTTTGCACCAAGGCAGACTCTCAGGAAAACATCTCATCGAAGATGTAGATGCGGAAAAATCTGTTGAAAAATCTGCTGCTCCAAGAATCATTAAGTGTCAAAAATGTAAAATCACATAGAAATAAATAAGCTTTTGCTCCACATTTAAAAGTTGGAGAGGTGTTGTGTTTGGGTTGGGGTTTTTGTTGTTTATCTCTATTGTAAGTTCCTTATTCTATAAAAGGATTAACCTTTAAACATTCCTGTTTGCTCTCATTTTCTTCTGCCCACAAGGCTTGATTTCCTCTTACTTTTGACATTGGTTTTGTAGTCTTTAACTCAAATTGATAGGCTTCTTTAACACTAGTCATATATAAAGGAATACATATGTCAGACACTTGTATGTAAACTTCTGCTTAAAACCCTAACTGCTCATTTGCATGCTAAAATGCATCATTTGCATGCAATATTGAGGGAGTTGCTCACATAAATGTGCAGTTGTGTTGACACTCAGTTTTTCTCCAAAAAACCTAGATATTTAAAAACTGCAATTGCCATGGGTTATCCTAAAAGAAATAATGGAATTTCCATCAATTAATACATCTATTGACTTAGACTTTATAAATAAATTATGAGATTCCAAGATACAATAAGAATATAGGCAATATTCTGTTTCATCTAATTCACAAGCTTTCTAATTTTTTTGCTAAAATTTAGGAAGTCAGAATTTCCTTCCAGAATAGCATAATCTTGGGATTAAGGCAGTGGAACTGATCTTCTGAAACCTGTACTAAAGAGGATTTTAATGTACTGAAAAAGTGCTTGCCATTTATTTCATATTTTTCCATCATTCAATATAAAATAATTCTTTCACATTTTTTCATTCTCTGAAAATTCACCAAGCGTATGTGGACCTCACAGATGCAGCTTTAATTGAAAGTAATGTCAAAACCAGTGTTTTGATCTGTTTCCTTTCTTTTGACATTCTCTGGTTTTGGAATGTGTTGAGTCTGTACGACCATTCTCTGTTCAGAAATTCATCTGGAAATTTACATATTTTAAAGGCTTCTTTCTCTACAATACAGTGGAGCATAATAGTGCTGGCTACACAGAAACTGAGGTGTGAAAGAGAAAATTCCCAATTTCAGTCCCTAACTGAAATATAAAAACAATTCTTCACCATCTGGGAATTACTATACCAGGCTTTCTTCTGAGTAGGCTTGCTAGAGGGATAAAGTTCTTATGATCCAGAAATTGATAGGCTGTATCTGGTGTTAAAAAAAATAATAATTGTTTGTAGATTCATTAATTTACAGCACTATCATTGAAATGCACAGAACTTTTCATACATTTGGAAACATGCTGAAATACATTACATCTGAGTAAACTTCTAAATTTGTGAAATCCAATAAATTACGTATTATTCTGCAGGATGATACAGTCTGTCTCTGACAAAGTAAGTAATGTTTCTGATACAGAAAGGTGTAAATTCCACAAGAAACATTACATATCAGGGATGCTCAGCATTTTACTGGATTATGCCCCTAGAGAAAAGCGACAAAAGATGAGAAGAATAAAATAAGACAGACATTCATAAAGCTTGCCCTTATTTTTTTTTTTTTTTTGTTCCTTGCTCCAACAAATAAAATCAAGAAAAGTTTCAGGAAAAGGTTGTTAGCTGTATATAATTTTTCCTCAAATGAATTAAGAAACCACCTACTGTTAAACATAATTTGAATCTAAAGGCAGCATATATTTACTCTGTCGTTTAAAGGTAGGACTAATTCTGACAGTTCAGTACTAGATGCTGTGACTGTGAGCATCTTTCAAATTGTACTGGACTGTTTATTCTGCAATAAATATAAAACAACAGGAGGTAGATGTAGTCCTCAGATAATATTGGTATTGTGCACTTCTAGACTAGAGCCTGTACACAAAACCCCATAGAAATAACTTGAGGTATAAGTGCTAAGCAGTAGTAAAACTCAATAGCATATGAAGTATGAATTTTCTGTATGTGTGTGCGTGTTCAGGTAAATATAGGCACAAGGCTCAATTCTTGCTGCCTGTGTGAGTTCAGATGACTGAGTGCACATCCATGATAGCCCATGCTCAAACCCAAACTCTTTTAGCATCCAGAAACTGCAGGAGCAAGATTAATTCATAATGCGGGTGACAGGTCGGGGATCAGGAGTCCAAGGATATAACTTGCTCTCTGGCCCAGCAACCTAAACTACAATGCAGAAGCAGCCTTGATCTCTCTCTGATCCTGCTTCTCATTTTGAACATACTGACAGCTACACTTCCTTACTTCATTGGGCAGGGGTGCTGGATAAAAGCAGGCAATTCCTTACCACTTGTCAGGCTACGTTATGTTGAGCAAGATTATTTGATAATCTGGCTGAAATAAGTAATTGTTCAGATTGAAAAGCCCTGTGAGACAACAATAAATATTAATGTAATGATAGCTGTTTAGGTGATTTTCAAAATTAAAACAGTCAAAACAAAATAAAATATATTGTTGAGCGAAGTATTCCATTCAATATGCATTTTTTTCATCTATTTAGAAAGAGAGAGGAAAACAGATCCCTTTTGCTTCAAGTTAAACAATTTTCCCATTCACCAAACTTAAAAAACAATATTATTTAAGATATATGTATAATGCGTAGGAAAGGGATCCCTTGTTGTGATGGCAAGTACCAGACATTTTAAAAAGCAATATACCACTTTTTATTTTCTCTTTCTTTGAGACAGCCACAACATCTGTATTGAAGGGTTGACTTCATTTTCTGAATGCAGAAGTTAAAAAAAGGCAAAGGAGGTAGCACACTCTGAAGAGTTTCAATATATTTTTAAAATGTAGTATTTTACTTCCACCTGAGAAGTGTTTAAGCGGCTCCCTCACCAGCTCTGTCCAGTTACACTTTTCTGATTGTTGGGATGAACTTCCTCCTTCTACGCTGCTAAGCTGTGACCTCTCCTGTCTGCCCTTAATCAAAGTCTGTGCTTGTTTGAACTTATTTGTTGTGCACCATGCCTCACCACTGGCATGCTATGGGAAGGGTTGTGAATGCTGCAGTTCACCCTGGGCTGCACTGAGAGACAGGCACTTATAAGAACTAAAGGGGTTGGAATAGGGTCTTGATTCTTTACAAGTTCTAGGTTGGGATGGAGCACTGCAGAAAGGTGTGGTCTTGGCAATCGTCCTAGGAATCAAATTTGTTCCAGGTGTGAAGCTGTTCTCCTGGTGACCAGGTCTACACTACCTCTTGTAATAAATTTGTTTACTATTTGCAAAGCGGCAGCTTTTGGTGCGGCAACCATTAACGCTGAGCAGCGTTGTGTGTATGTATTCAAATCGATAATCGCAGTGTGTTCTTGCAATGCCTCTTTAGAAATGGTTTTCATGTGTAATCAGATAAGGCATATGTCAGAAAAATGACAATGGAATAGTGTGATGTCTTATATATGTTTTTAATAAAAAAGCAGAGGGGTTAATTTTGTAGCTGTTATGAGTCTCAGGGTGTGAGGCATTCCTCTGTTTTTCCTGATAAAAAGGCAATTCACAGCCTCTGCTTACACATTTTTACAGCAATTCTGGATGCAGCCTCCATACTCTTTGGTTCTGCCAGTGGATTATCTACTAATAAAGTTCAGCATCCAGAGTCTTAGGTACCCTTCTACTCCACTTCATCTGTGCCATGTGTGTGCACATGTGAGTGCATCTGTGGATGTATAAGAGAAATGGAGAAGGAAACACACTGCCATGAGAGACGAAGACTCTCCTGTGATGTTTAGGATGAGCAAACCTAGTGGGCTTCAGGATAAGATCAGATTCCACTGAGTCACGTATGCTTCCCACCCCCTCCATTTTTCCAGACAAGTGTTATTTTTCAATATTTTACTGTGCTAGCAATAGGAGAAATCTTACAATAATATCATATAACTGTTTCATCCAAGGCAAGTGCAGATGTTATCACGGTGATATGCTTTGTCATAGATTTATTATTAAGTTGTCACATAATGTAGTTGAATACAGTTATAACAATTGTACTCAAAGTTTTAATACAAGATTGTAAAATTTTAACTTGAAGTAGATTTCTGCAATGACAGACTGTTATTACCTGTGAACTTTCAATTGCAAAGCTGATGACTCAATGCAAAAAATGCAATTCAGCAGCATTTGTTATTATCTATACAGCTTTATTATTGTCTTTTTATTATATTCATAATCTGAAAATAATGTAAAACAGATATATATGGTCGATCATGTAATGACCAATGGCAGACTGTTTCTTGTTTAGTAGGTGGCTATCCTCTTGCCTTATTTGGAAATATATAGTTTTACAAGATACTTGCCATCATTTTCTTAACAGGGATAATAAACAGAACAATTCTGCATAAAAGCTCATATCAGCTTCTTTCATGCCTTTTCTTTTCAGAAGGCTGCCTAAGGGTTTAAGCAATTTAGTTGTCTGACCCGCATCCTTTCTCTGCAGTCTGCAGTTCTTTTGTTTAACATTAGTATGTGGGCAAACAGCATTCAGAGCTGTGCAGGGCTTATCAGCCTGTGCTCAGTCGACCAGAACCCCATTCTGTGTATCTAAGAGGGGCCACGTTTAATGCTTCACAGTAGGAGCATCTGCAGTTTCCAAAAATGACTTGTTTATCAGATAAACTCTGTCCTTGCACTGACACATAGTGGCTCTTCAATAGCATGCTCTCCTGTATGAGAACTGAGCAAAACAGGGTATGCACAATGAATTACAAGTGAAGTTTATGCACATGGTATAGTGACATAGGTACCCTATAATGCCAGGCAGAGGTAATCTGCATCCACTCAGTAATTACACCAGGAAACTTTCTCATTACTTTCCAAAAATATTTTATTTAATCGTTCTTAAAAAATTTAGATCACATGCACTGAAGTCAGTAAATGTTAATTAATTTATTTATTTTGCTTGGAATTTAATTAGAAGTAGTGCAAAGAGCCTGACTTCCATGGTAAAAGCAGAAGACATACAGAGCAGAGCCTAATGCTGAGGTCTGTGGTGTGTCTTTAGGTGTGGCAGCCACTGATGATGTGGTTGGGACTTTAACTTTTGAGGTTCTCTGTTACCAAAGTATTATCACAGCTCTGTACCTCAATTTTTACAAGCTATCTGCTGTGCACTGATTTTTTGTAGGAGATCAATTAGACCCCTGGGCACTAAACCATAAATATATTCTTTTAAGAAACATGGATTTTGTGCTTAAAATAAAGACCTTGCTAAGTATTTTGGATACCATAGAGGTTAGCCAGTGATTTAGAAATAAAATGTTTATTAAAACGTCATTATTTAAAAAGACACAGAAGCAGCAGCTTAGCAATAGTGTTCGGGACTTGAGATCCAATGAGAGTGAAATACTGTGAGCTCTTTTCAGGCAAGTTCATCTGATCTCTTAAATACTTTATTGGACTGAATGAAGGAAACCTTATAAGATGGGCTGGCTTTGCAAGATTTCTGGGTTGCTCTGGAGTCTTTTCTGATCATGGTGGAGATAGTTATTTGACCAGTTGCAAAAAGATGGGGTAAGAACCAGAGGTTTGGACCCAAACCAACACCATCTTCCTGAAATTCAGGTGAGTCTGTATTCTAGAATGATACCCTAAACTAATTATAATGATTTCATTACATGAAATTGATATGACATTGGAAACGGCAATGACCCAGAAGGAGCCTGATAAAATTAATGTCCTCATCCGTACAATTAATATTTTTACTATAAAGATGAGAACACAGTGAGTCTGTCAGCTGTTACATTTTCTATACATTCAATGGCTCAATGCTGAAATGGTATGCTGGGAACAGAGGTTTACACCAGGCTCTCACCTTTCTTTCCCTCCCCTCCCCCCTTCATCAGTACATGGTGGCTGGTCAACTAGTCAGAGAAATATCGTTAATGGGGGTTAAATGGAATTTATCTATTAAATGTCACTCCAGGATCAAGACATCTGAGCTTTATTTTGAATGATGCTCATATTTTTTTTCTCCTTTATTTTTCCACTTTCTCCTTCCCCCACCTGAAAGAAAACATCCAGTGGATGCCTGGCAGCATCCTCTGATTGCTTGCTGTTTTCCTGACACTAAATCTACTGTGTCATATTCCTTGCATGGGCTGCAGATTTTGGCCTTTTCACCTGCTGTTTTGGTTGGCTTTAGATGCAAAGAGAAGAATATGAAGAGAAGAGGGGGAGGGAGGGAAGTTGGGAATGCTGGAGGAAAAAAAAAAAGAAAGGCAAATGTTTTTAGCGCCTTCATCTAGACATGTGTCCCCTCACTCTGTGACATGGCTGCTCCAATGTTGCCATGGTGAGGATTTCTAATCATCCCTACACATGACAGGCTCCTATTTGTCTGCACTCCCTTGGGTGTAAATTTCTAGGCTTAAAAAAAAAAATCCATGTGAGCGTATCATCCGCCGTGCAGATGTTTCACTGTTTTAGAATATCAGGCAGCTGCTTGTGCCACTGTCGACAGCTAATTGGAGACTGCATCGCAGGAACAGAGGCGTAATTATGGCATAAATACACATCCTCTGGTGCATCATTGTATCTCTATTAACAGAAAATTTTAAACAGTGTTCAGAGTGTAATTAGTGTAGTTGATAAAGTTGTAAAACATGTAAATAAGGGAAATAGCAGGTACGTGGCCAATCCACTACCCAGCACTAGGGGATGCAGATTATTGCCTATTTAGAAATAATTAGCAAAGCTGCATTAGCAAAGCCTGTGTCCAACAGAAGAAATGCAAACATTTATTCTGGTAACAGCTCTTTCTGTGCTAGCCATGAAAATCTACTAATATTGGTAATTTAGCCCTCATTACCAGAGGATAAAGCATGAAAAGAGCTCAGACATGAAATATGACAAGTAATATTAATTTTTATTCCAGAGGAAAGGATGCTTTCTTGGGTTGCATGCTGATTTCTCGGCAGGGTCTCAGTAGTGTGTGAGAGAGCTGCTGGTTGAGGATGCAGCTCTGAAGATGGCTCCCTGCTGGAGGTATACCCTGGGGTACCCATGACAGGAGCTGATGAGGCATTCTGTGGTTAGTGCCCAGTCAAACTGTAGGTCGCAGTTCAAAACGACCACTCAGGCATTAAACTTATGGACAAGTCTTATGGACTTGAGCCTTTAATTTTGTCCTCGACCTCGCTCCTTGCCACCTCCAAATGATTTTGCCAAACCACCTGCTCTGCCCCCAGCTGTCCTTCCCAAAATGCTTAACACACAGCTGTGCTGGGTGAGCAGAGTTCTGAATCAGCGTGTATGCTCCTACTCTTCAATTTTGTCTTGTGCTCTGGATGAAAAATGATGGCTTCATCCTCACTGTTTATGTTTTAGATTATGTTATGTGAAGAACTGTTACCATAAAAATATATGCCAAAATTTTGACTTTGCTTTACAGATGTATTTTCTAATGACTAAAAATGTGAGAGCCTGGCTGGCATAGGAGGCCTAGATCATTTTTTTTAAAAACAAGAGATGAAAAGGTCTGAATGTTCTAGAAAGGAAAAGAAAAAATATTTTTTGCAACATCTCTGATTTCTTCTCTTTTCTACTGGCTTTAGAAATATAATGAATAAGAACTCCAACTTATAGTGTCAGCTAAGTTCTGCCACATCCTTAATAAGCATGCACGTGTGCGTTTATGAGAAAGAGGGGAAAGAGGGAACAGGAGAATTCTGCTTAACAAGTGCCAGTGTTTAAAAAAAAAAAAAAAGGCTAAGAAAGACGTTATCTCTGGCTCAGGCAAATAAATTTCCTCACTTAGCCTGTGTTTCCTGAACATTTTCAGAATTCAACTCTCACCACAGACTGCATAAAATCCTGTCAAATAAGGGCTGAATTTCATGTAATACAATGCTTAAAAAAAGAGAGAAAGAAAAAAGCCAGGGGGGTGGGGAGAAGGTAGATATAAAAGAAGCTGGACAAGCTAATGTCTGAAGTATTAAAATGTAAAATAAGCTTTAGAGCTGTAGCAGAAGGAAAAGCCTTTTACAGATCCAAAGCAAAGGCTGTGTATATTTTTTCACCTGCAATGACATGAAAATTGTGAAGATACTGAACTTGTTGATTGAAGTGGCTTTTTTTCCCACATTTTGGTGGAGGATCAGTCCTCATGCCGCCACCCTTTTTAGATAAGAAACAAAAGTAGAGAGGGAAGCTCAGTCAGTCTTTTGCCTTTTTTACAGCCAAAAGCACACAAGAGCTCAGACAATACTCACCTCATCTGCTCTAATGCGAGCATCCCATGGAGTTTTAGCATGCCAATTTTTATATCTTAGCATATATATTCTGTGCTTAAGATTTATGTAGCTGTATGCAGATGTGCATTGCTCTGGCAGGAAATAAGTACATAGTTTATGCATATATGCACTTTATGGGCAAGACGTTTGCATGTGGACAGGTTGCTTCGTTAGATGCACTGGTACTGCTCTGCTCCTGTGGAGTTCAGTGAGGTTGTTACCAGAGTTCTCTGGAAGAAGAGCTGGACTGTTTTCTGCTGCTTTTTATAATACTAGCACAGTGTGGCTCTGTGTGAATCGTGAAGGGCTATATCCATACACAGATGATGTCGCAGTGTCTGTATGAGCATGTATAAATGCGTGTGTGTAGGCACTAACTTAGATATTTTCCTGCATGTGTTTATGAATGTTTAAGAGTAGTAGTTTTCCTTGATAAAGTGATGGATCAAGAAAACCTGCCTCTTGGTCTACATGCAAACATGTATTTAATGTATAATGCATACATATAACATAAATGTACATACTTGTGTAAGAGATACATTGTTATTTTATATGCTGAGCTAACGTTTCCTAAAAATAAATAAATAAAAAGCAACCCTTTCCAACCCTCCCCTCCCCTCAAAACTTCACCTATTCATTACAGTGTATCACTTGGAAGCATTTTTCTCGGCTCAGATACTTTGCTGAGCCCCCTGCACTGCCTTGAGAAGTTTTTTATTGCCCATTCACTAGAAAGGGAAAAAATGCTGTTCTGCATCAGGAGCAGCCATCTCTTTTCCCTCTTTCCCTTCAAATTACATAAGTAAACTGCATGTTGTTGGCAAGCCTGAATGAATTACAGTGTTGCAGGCAGATCAGGAGAATGGTTGAAAGACTGGGTGTTTATGAAGAGATTTAGAGATGGACAGACTTAGACTTCTATACGTAGATATGCACAAGGGGTGCCTGAAATGGTTTTAGGCAGATTAGAGGTAGTTCATTACAGGATGACAGGGTTATTGCTCATTCTTTGCTATAGAAAATGACCTGACAGGTCATCTGTAGCTGGAAGCAATTTCAATGTTTGCTGGTTTTACCTCAATTTAAAAACTTGTGTGCTATTTTTTGATATTAATAAACAGGGGGGGTTGTGTCTTGATGACCTTTCAGTAGGCTGAGCACTATAATATCTGTTTGAAATACAAACATATTAATTTATAAATTTTGAATACATCGTTTTAAGATCACGTTTAATATAGTTCCTATGGGCCAAATTTAGTCCTGTGTAAATTAGTTTAGGCCCATTAAAATTAATGTGAATTGTTATCTATTACACTAAGCTATTAGGAAAACTGAATGCTAGCATATGTGGCATTTCTTTTGCATTGAGCAGTGTATGTGCTGTCACAGAAAAATAATTTCTCCATTTTTATCTTTGTAGGAATGTGTCCCACAGCAACTCTGGGTTTTCTCTGCGGAACAGTAGAAGTACCCGTTGTGAAGCACTTCCTGCTTTTCACCTTGTAGGGGAGACCAGAAACAGTTAAATTAGGGGTGCAAAATTGTTGGGATTGGTTAAACAAACCAGTTAGTACAGGATGAAAGCTGATAAACTAACTGGTCCAGAAGCAAATGAAAATCAGAGATGGGTTTGGAGGTGGAAGAAGTGAGGCTTTTGCAGATGGTGGATGCTTTCCTGAAGAAGTACAGTCGCTTCATAGGTGTGAAGTCTACAACACTGTCAACCCAAAGTTTGGAGATATGCCATTTGGTGAAAAAACAATCCCAGTAGAGAGAAGGTGGTTGGGAAAAACATTGCAAGAAAAAGTGGTTGGGCTATTGTAGCTCTCCTAACGATTCACCTTTCTTTTTCTCCTCATTTATACTCTATCTGTGTTGTCAGATCTAGGCGGGTATTGAAATAAAATATTTTGGCTATGCTTTATCTTAAAACTAAGGAGAATAATGAGCTATTTGACTTCTCTCACTTCTTTTTCTGCATATGCTTCTGTATATTTTTTCAAAGTGGTAAAGCACATCAGGGGCGTTGAGCAGCAGGAAGGGCTGTGACTCACAGAAGTTATGTTGCCTTTAGCAAGTCATGTAGCCCTAGTATGTTCTATGTGTTTCAACAAAACCAATGCTTTCTTGATATCATGGGCACCTATGTCCATGATTATGATTCCTTTGTCAACAGCTTGTGCTTGGTTACCCTGGTAAGGGTAGTTGAGCCCCTTTACAGACTTTGGGGAGGATTCACAGGACTCATGATCCTGAATAGACAAGTTTCTGTCTTGGTTCCACTATGTTCAGATTGGTTAAGGAGCACACCACCAAGGAAAATCAGAGCATTGAAGCACTTTGTTGTAATACCAAGGTCATTGGTTCATGGACTATAGGGCATTTGTTACTGTTATTAAAATGGTACATTCCTCCCACATTGAAAGGTTGGCTTGCTAGCATAGGCAACATCAATATTAATTTTGTAAATGTTTATCTCATGTAATGTATATGATTAAAACTTGTTTGGATGTTTTGTGCTGATTGAACTGAGACCTTTCTATGCCAACAGCCCTGTGACATTGTATTACTGTGAGAAAAACAGTGTGTGACAACATTAAGGGAACACAGCTGAACATAAATATTTTCTCTTGTGCATTGGGTATTCCTTGATTTTTTCTCTAATTTTGTTGCCACTGATAGATCCACATACAATAATAGATTTAAATTATCAAATGTCTATAGCACATTTTCACTTACTGATTCCATAAGAAAACTGATTTATGGCATCCTTCAAATAATGCCCATTTATTTAAGTTACACTTTCTGTGAGGTGGTAGACATCTCCCTCTTGTCTGTTAACATTAAAATTGCACTTTTAGGCTGATATGACAAATGCTGTGAAAAACTCACTTTTAGTCAAGTTTCATTTAATGATGAATATAAGAGAGGGAACTCAAAGTTTCCTCAAAATATTAGTTGGTTTTAAGTGTCTTAGTAAATGAAAACCATAGTTCTTGGACTGGGGTTACTCTTGTAAAAGTGCTCATTGAAATTGATGAGAACTGACCTTGATTTCATGGCATAGTCATTAACCCCTGGTAATCTAAAAATGTGAAAGTATTTGGGAGGAAGGAAATATTTCCCACTTTCATACACATCGCACTGCTGCAGCATAAATGAATCAGTGACCAAGAAAAACATTTTCTACTTGCCTGGTGAAGTGATATCTAACATAAACGAATTTGTTTTACCCCTTTTGCCATACAAGTCATGAAGACTCATAACTGTCAGCCATGATGAAGACAAATTGTTCTCAGATGCTCTTGAATGTACAGAAATGTTTTGTTGTTCAGGTAAATCACTACCATAATCTAGTCCTTTGTATTTTTTGAGTCCTTGCTTGAAGAGGAATGGGTTACTCCAGTTTCAGGAAAACTGTGCAATAGTCCCTGCATGGTACTGAAGAGAATTTTTGAGTCCTCCTCCTTAGTTTGGCTCGTGGTCCAGGCCCTACTTTATTTATCTGCAGGACTTGCACTTGTCAGATATTTAATGTTTGTCAAGCATATACAAAACCTTAAACCTGAAGGAAAAAAAAAATATGACTGCAAGTTGATTATTATTGGTACTAGAACTATTATTATTAAGGTTTCACAAAGTTAACTAAGACTTAATTTGTGGGACTTTTTAGTTTTTTTAATGGATCATAGTTTTGTAAGTAATTTTTTTCTTTAAAATGTGGTGACATTTTTGATTTCTGTTCCACTCTAGTTACAAATGATAACAGTTACTCTGCATTAGCTATGACCTTTAGAAAAATAATTGATGAACTTATTAATCTCACAAGTTATAGTACATGTCTGGATTTTATTTGCCCCAGCTTGTTCTGTATAAAAAAAACAGTGTGTGAGAGTGTGCATGTGTGTATTTGCAGAAACGGGACTTTTTTATTTAGTGATGTGGAGAACTACCCTGCAGTGTGTGTTTATGGGTAGAGAACACCAAATCACAGGATCTGGTAATATCTCTTATACTTGTGTGACTGCTGTGTGTGGGTAGGTATGAATGCACTCTTTAATTTAAACCCACCAAGTCACAGATTTTTACCAGCTGCAAGACCTCCTGTGTTACAGTCTTTCCATCAAGGTGCCATGAGAGCAGCTAGATGTGAGACGTACACCATTCTAATAGAAACTAAGATCAGCAGAGTAAAATAAGTTTATATCTTAAAATGGATTTTCATGTTTACTATTCAAAGTGTTTTCCTTGGAGAGTTCATAGTAAACTTTGTCTATAAAGAATTCAGCCTTGCATAATGTTATAGCAGCTCCACTCTGTTGTGAGAGCTTGCAAAGTCAAGATTGTTGCACCAGTCTTTTCTGTTCTTGAATCATTTAATGGATTTAGGTACCATCAAAAGTAAAACCCTCTTATCAGCCACCGAAGTACCTGATATTATTTTGGGAGTTGTAAGTTATAACAGGTAGTCACATAATATAGCATAACTAACATAAGGGAACTTTCACAGACTGAAATTTTATTTGGTGTTAGGACAGATGATTAAGGTTAGCTTGAGCCTGTTTATCCAGGTTTTGCAGCAATAGTAATCTAACCCCATTACAGTCCCTTTCATCTACAGGATCCCAGAGTGCTATGCAAACCTAGTAATTGGTATGAAAAACTATATGGTGATCACTTCATACATGCCTGGAGTGAAATACAGCAGCTGTTTGACAGCATACAGTAATATCCCCATAATCTTCAGAACAGGCAGTGACAAATGCTAAAAAATCAAATACAGATTTTTTTCCAAAACTGGGTGTATTTAAGTTAACTTCTAAAACACCTTTCTGGCAGCTAAATCCCAGTAGGTGGGCCTGGCTTTCACAGATGAAGAGTGCTGGCATCTATCTTGAAATCCATATCAGCTGCAGGAAGGTCAGTATTTCAGAAAAAAACCAGAATCTGAGCATCCTGGAATTCTGATTTCAACATGGCTAATAACCTTTAATATGACATAATATTCTTCATAAAATAATTTATATATCATAATCTGAAAGTTTTAACCTTTGTGTGAAGTTAACATGCTCTTTCATGCCTGCATAGAGCTCTTATTAACACTGAAAGCAGCTTTGCCCAGAAAATACAGAAGCAACAAAAATCACCTTGGAACATTGTTTCATGGGGCTCCTACTTTAAGGAAAGAATGATAGTGGGAAAGAAAAACCTGTTCTTCTCCACAGATCAAATCACATTAAGGATTAATAACAGCATTTAGTTTGATAGTTTGGTTTGATATTGATATACAATACAGCATGAGGAAATAAAAGTCCATGTTTTCTATCTATCCCCATCAGAGCTGGTGATTCCTCCATTACCTGTTGAGACCTGTGGTTATGTAGCACTTACAGCTCACGGAAGCAATGGGTCTATCCTCTGGTCTTCCTGGGTGATTTTGAATGGCAATCTCCAGCATCCCAGGAAAATTTCATAGCCATAAGGATAGGTTATTTTCTCTCTATTGACGATGTCTCACTTTGAATCACAGGAGGAGAGATTTTTTTTCACTTTATATCAGGAGAAGAAATTTAATAGTGGACCTGCTTTGTTTAGATGAGAGACTTCTAACACAATATCCTCTTCGATTACAACAACATTTTGTAAGTTTAATCTTTATTTCAAAGACCCTCATTAAAAGTGCCTAAAGGATAAGCATTTTGGAAGTATCACATCAAACATTTCTTTCCACTAGAGGCATTTTTAGTCTAGTTAATTATTTTATCATTTTTGAAAACCCTCCGTCATTTCTGTTTCAGCAGGAGAAATTCAGCAGTTCAACCTAAATTGCTTCAGCTAAAGAGAGAACTGCCCTGCCCCAGAATTACACTTTGGCAGGGTCCAGCTACTCCAGGTCTCAAGGAGTCTGAGCTCCCCTGGGGGTGGGAGGACATGCATGAAAGAATACAGCTCTGGTGTGCAGGGAGAGAAAGGGAATGTACTGGACTACAGGGAGCTATTAATTGTAAAGTTTAGTTGTCTCTGCCTGACTAATGATAACTAAGGGACGGAGTCTAATCTGAAATGTGCACTGGTGCGTGTCTTGAAAAATACACTACAATGAAGGAGTGCATTTATCAATATATTCTTCACTGTTCACTTTACATTTGGTCCAGGTCCAGCTTATTTTGTGAAAAGATCTAACTAATAAAGATCTAAATATAATTAGTCTGGAATTAGTGAAATAGTTACAAAGCAGGCCAGTTAATGGTCTGGTTTACTGATTTATCTTCCTGCAAAATCAATTTGAGCTCTTCTTATTAACAAAATGTTCACTTATAATGAACAATAGCTAGTGCCTGCTATACAGTCATTGAAAGACTATTTTGTAGGCAAAAATAAGCTGTAAAAATAAGAAATATTGTAGCCCTTCAGTGTAAATTAAGTGTTCCTTTAATAATTGATTACTGGATGATGAGATAAATACACCTTACAGATTAAATGCTATGATTGACAAAACAGATAAGTTCACTACTGTGAATATGCCATATACAACTTAATCTTTTAGTCAGGTAACATCTTCAGAAAGAACTTTATGTGTGCAGAAGTATTTAATGATCCTCTATGAAGCATTTTAACACAGTATTTAATTGTAAAAGAAAGTAACAAAGTACCACTATGTGTATTTTGGCATGTATCTCAGTTTAACTTTTTGTAAAAATTCAAACATACAACATTCACAGCACTGTAAAATGTTTTGGCAGAGACACACTTTAGCAAACATTTTATCATTCAGAGATGCAGCTGTAATTCTTGGAGAATATTAACACACAGGCTTTATTCTCGAGCCTGGGAGAGTGTCATCCTGACCTCTGTTTACTGCTATTAAATGTAGAAGATTTACTTTGAAGCATTCATTTAAGGAAGTGAGTTATTATTCCTTTGCTTGACCTTAGCCTACGGTATATATATCATGAGGTTCCATAAGGCCATCATGCACAGGAAAATTGGTCTACCAAAGGGTAAAAAAAATCTTAAAACATTTTAAAATTTAGGGACAGGCATTGTTGCTTATATCCTCATCATCTGCCAGCTAAATAAGCATCTATATATGCTGAAAATACAGAGATTTAATACTTGTCATTTTATATGTAGTAATCTTTAACACAATACCTTGAAATGAATCCTGTTGTTGAAGTTAACATTATGCGAGCTATTGCTTATATTTATTACTGGGAAAACATTATTTTTAAAAGCATATGAAAAAATAGTTTTCAAGCTGTTTCCTTAATGAACTGGAAATAGTAACCCTGTCAAATGTAATACAAAAATAGTGTTATAAGCCTATGGCATCTATTTATTACTGGAGAACAAAAGCCTTCATCCATTTCCTTTAGAGAATGACATTTTTGTAATTCGCTGCCCATTTCATTTGTTCTAAAAGGACTTGGTAGGTTGACAAATATCCCACAGAAATGGCTTCTGATGCTTGATAGGATAATGTGAAGCCCCTTAGGACAAGGGCAAAGGCAGCAAACTTATCATCCTTTAGTTTAGCTTCGCATGGGTCAGTAACAGCGCCAGAGGTGACAGAAGATGTTAAAGTGTGGGAAGCAAGAACTAAGAGCTGTAGGAGGGTAGTTTTTATAGTTTATCCTTTCTTTCACCATGACGCTGCAGAGACAGCTTGAATCACATTGTTGATTTGGTTCACTGCACGCCACACTAACTGCTCCAGTAGGAGAAAAAAAAATACTTATGGGTCATTTTCCCCAATAGTATGTGACATTCCAGCACTTATCCTATATGAGGAGGCAACATATGTTTAATATTTTAGCCTGAAGTTCATTTTTAAAGATGCATTATCACACTTGGAGTTCTGGTGTAATAAATGTGAAAATTATTTTAGTTCTATCAATATGAGGATTTTGGAGGAGAATGTGCTCTGCATGTTTAATTGTCCTGTATATTTTGTTCTGAACTTTTTTCTCCAGTAAAACAGAGTAAGAATGATCATTGACTCCTGTGGTGTGCACATCTTAAAAACAACAAACTAGACTTTAGAAATGTGATGATGGCTTTCATTCATCAAGAGCTGAAAACCATTTTATAAAGTGTCATTAAAAAATGACATTTAAAATTTTTAAAAAAGTGAAATAACTGCACCTAATCCTAACAAACATTTAACACATGGACATCTTTAGAGCTTTTTTCTCCAAGTGTCCTTTTCTGAAATACTTGCACCCCAACATCCTGACTGTTTAACTCCTGTATAGGCTGCAAGCTCCACTAAAATGCTTAGAGCTCCTCCTGGACAGGTGGGACTTGAGGTCTTCTTGAAAAGTATGTTCTGCTTAAATGTGGTTTAGGTTTGTCAGTGCTGGTAACAACTTTTATAACAAGAAGTAGGTTTCTAAACCACAAAGCAACTTCTAATAATGTATGGAGGGGGGGTTGTTTGTTTTTTTTTTAAAATGTCTCTAGAGGCTTTCTTTTGCTGAAGGGAAGAAAATTTAACAACTCGTGAACTAGGATGGAGGGAACCTGGTATTTAAACATTTTCACAGAACTTCTACCACTATGAAGCAAAATTGAGGTAATATTTTGACCTACAAACCCAAGCTTCAGACTATAGATTTGTGAATACTTTGTACCCTTGTAATAAAACCTTCATACAAATAATGAAACATTTTTTATATTTCTGCTGCAAGAAATAAATTTCTTCTAAAGGTTTGGCAACAACCGTTCTTTAAGTGCTAACCAGAGAGTACAGCCTGCCAACTCTCCTTTCCTGCAAGAGACACACCCACTACACATTAATTACAGAAACTGTCTTTGCTGCAATAGCGATTCTGGTTGGATCTGACCTGTTTCACAAAGAAGCTGGAATAATTTGTTGGTTTAATGTATGATCTGAATTAATGTATTTTTAAGAATCAAATTATACTGATATGAGAGCCCCTAAAGGGACTGATAGAGTGGAGAAGGACTGAAAGTTCTGACATGGTTTAATGAGCTGTGTGCTAACTCCACCTGAGTAATTAACAGTCTTGACAGTCCTTTTGAACAGTTATATTCTCTGTAAGGATGTTTAATGCTCAGCAGTGTTTAATATCAGCAGTGAAAAAAAGCAAGACAGAGGCAAATCTGACTAGGGATTTTTTTGTCAAAGGAGTTTTCACTATGTTTTCTTCTTTTATGAATCATTAAGGTCAATACTTTCAGAAGCAACAGCTAATTTTTCAGTAGTTCTATTCTTAAGTGTCATTTACACAATACTTTCTCACAAGTAGTAGAGAAATCACCTTCTCATTCCTTAAAAATAAAAATATGGATGCATCCAACATGACTGTGTGCAAACACTCTTCTATGATAAAAGATAAATGATTCTGTGGCAAGCAGATTTTAAATTCATGCTTTGTAGTAATAGTTAATATGTGCTAACATGTATCATCTTATAAATCATTCTTTCAGAAATAAAAGGAATTTTTTTTTAATTCAGAAACAATAAGATGATAATATGATTAAATGCAGAGGCCACGGCACTATTAAGTTTTGTTCTTAACCAAAGTAATGCTCCCAAACAGCACAGCACAAATAATCTAAGGAGATTTCTAATACCAAGCTTGGACAGACAATTAACAACTGACCAATGTCAAAACCCAAGTCCTTCAGAGTTGCTTGTTTCTTAGCTAGTGGAGTCCTATCCAATTCTTTTCCATACTAACAAAATGAAAGGCAAAAAAAGATGGGGCCTGCCAGGTGCATAAGATATACAGATAAACATGAAGAAGCATAGAGGGTTATTTTTAACTAGACTTTATTTCTCTTATTTTGCTCTTTTTCCTTAATTTTTGTACGCTAAAAGTCTTGATCAGTTGTATTCATATATCATGTAAATCTGTACATGTTGATGACTAACTTTTCTGCTTAACACATTTTACTCCTTACTATGCCTGTCACTGGTTTAAGCAATCTCTGTGTAATTGATTTCTTCAGTAAAATAGATAACATTTGCTTAAAGATCCTCTGATGGCTTTAAAGCCTCTACATTAACAACAGCACTTCCTTCTCCACTGGCATTCTAGTAAAGTATAATTATTAAGTATCAATCCCCGACAAAAAGGCAGAAAAGTGAGCAGGGAGAGTCAGTGCCGCATTTCCCCTGACTTCATCACTGAGCGTCAGATTTTTCAGCTCTTACTGCGGTCACACTACCTGACTTCTAATGCTGTACCTATTCCTGGCCCCATGCCATGTAGTTTTATCTAATACCAGAACCAATGATATTTTTACTCAGAAATAGAGGGCTTTAATTGCCTTTCAGGTAAATTGGCTTATTTTTAACTTCAACAGAAATTTCAATCAATCAATCAATCAATCAATCAATAAGGATTTCTTTTTTAAAATATAAAATAATAACTCTTATATGTTCTACTTCAGCTAATTAAAACAAAACAAAATATAAAACCACCCCCAAGGGCAAAACGGTTTTGCCTAGATAGGTCATAAGAAAGTGAAAATAAGGCAGATGCATGGAGGAATTTAATTGTACCATGCAGAGAAGACTCAAGAGACTGCAGTGTGGCTTCTCTCCCCTTCTTTGCGCTTTCTGTAGATTGCAGTCGGGTATCAGTATACAGCATAGTGGATGTTTCCTACTGAGAAAGGAAAGGCTGCACTGAGAAAGAAGTGATTGTATTTTTATATCCAAAGCAAACACTACAGATAGATATTTAAAACAATTATCTTCCTTGATCTAATACATATCAAGAAATAATATTTCTACCTTCCAAGCATAAGCAGACCTATGCGAGTGATTTCAGTGACTAGCGAGAGAAAGCCTTCCTGTCTGATCCACTTTCTGACCCTAAATACTGAACGTACTCATGATGAGTGAAGGTCATTCTGAGTTACAGAATAAAAAGTTCTTGAAAAGTAGTACTAGTCCATCTGAGCTGAATCCAGGAAAGCGTAGAAACGTATGCTTAACTTGTGTTTACTCCTCACACGTATAAAAGATTTTCTGGATTGGGGGCAGAATGCTCAACACCTTCCAAGACCTGTACCCAGGTGCATACCCTGGAGGTGATGGCCTGAAACTGAATTCTGCTGCACAGTCCATTACCAGCATCTCAGCATTTTCCTGCTGCTGGGTGCCCCTAGCCTGGATTCTCCCCTGAGTTACCCTGAGTATGTGCACACAGGGCAGTGATGAAGGCAGGTGGGAGGCAGTTGTGATGTGTGTATGATATGATAAGAATAAATATTTGCAGCTCAGGGAGTATCCTGCAGAAACACCTTCACTTCTCCCGTTGATTCTTCCTTTGTTTTTATTTTTTAAATTCAAGCTTTCTTTTCTTATGTGTGTTTTAAATGAGAGAAAACTGTGTGCTGCAAGCCCACAGAGTGATTATTTCTCAAATCCAGGATGTCAGGGGAGAGTGAGGGTTCTAAGTAAGCTGAATAAATTGAGTATGCAGAATGTTATAACAAAAAAAATGGTGTGTTTCATACTGATGTGGCAAAAACCAGTCTGCAAAATTTAGATCCCAGTTGAGATCTGCCTCTCACAAATATCTTATAGATGCACTTTAGGGCAGAGCTACATTCCATTTTCATAGAAAAAATATGTCTGATAAAAACACTTGGAAAAGTCACTAGGCTGGAAAGTAGAGGATGGAGCTAGTCCAGCATGTAATATTTCAGATTTTGTTTCTTCCTTTATTATTTAGCTGTTCATTCACTATAGACAAAGATCTGTGCTGGTTTAAAGCATTAAAACTTAACTTTAAATAGTTTTTTTTTCCTTGTCTTTCATTGAAAAGACAACTGATGTGGTTTGATGTGATACAGTTTTGCATCCCAAATAACATCTTAGAGAAATGCTACAGGCTGGTTTAAAATGACGGTACTGAGGTGGTTTTTTTTTTCCTTTTTCCCTGAAGCTCACAGAAGGTGCTAAAACAGTGATCCTCAGCTGTGAGGATCTCAAAACCTCTTGCTCAGAATTAAGATTCATGGCAGTTTATTGAGAGCAGAAAAGATCTCTGTGTGAGAGGCAGATGATATTTTTCTGCCACCAGAAATCTTGATTTCAAAACTCTGATTTCAGAAGTGGGAAAACTGAAGCCCAGAGAGCTTAAGGGGAAAACTTAAAAGCACTTATTTGGCCTAGATTCAACAGTGTTAAAGTAGCTTAGATACTTGTGCACCTAAATCCCAACAACTCTCAAAGACTTTCATATTACAATCTCTGAAAAATTAGAATATGCAGATTTGATCATATTGCCCCTTTGGCAACAAGGATTCAGGCTGGAAGTATGTGAGGCGGAGAAGATAGCCAAGATCTGATCTAAAAGCATCAGTGTAACTAAAGATGCATTTTAAAACTGATTTAATTATATCAGTTAAAAAACTTGGCACAGTTGTTCTTAATTCATCTTGCTTCTATTGATTTAGCTAGAAACCATAATCTTAAAGTTTGTGGAGTTCTTTGGTGTGGAATCTGCCTGGTTTCTCCCTGATTTTTAACAGATTGCAGAAATGATGCCTCCTGGACCAAAGCAGGCATTGCCCAAAGAGCTAGACAAGTCTTTCCTCTGCTTAATTCTCCTCCTGCCTGAAATGTATGAAATCTTGGACTTGCCAAAACCACTTTATGGTTACGTCAACAGTCCTGAGACATCAGAAAGGTAATGCAGTGATTTTCTTCTCTCCACAGGGGAGAACAGAGAGTCTTTATTGTAGAATCCACATATCAGATCTCACTATTGTTTCTGCCAAGCATGGCCAAAATGTTTACTTATAAAAATAAAAGTTGCATCTGCTGTTTGAAGATCACTGAGGCAGAGCAATACAGTCACTCTGAATTGCATCCAGCCCTTGCTTTGGTTTGCCTTGCTCTGTGTCCTCACCCGCCATGCACTCATCACTCACATACCTTAGCATTAACCAACAAACAGCATCCCCAAATCAACAAAATGCTGCAGCTGATTGCCCAGGGAGGTGAAAGCGTGGGCCCTTTCTAACATCTGTCACAGGCTTCTCATCCTTGCTCTACACATTTTAAAGGGTGTAAGTAGAAGGTGTGAATGTAAGTGATCAGTTCTTAGGGATGATGGATTGTAGTTTATATTACTCATCGTAAACTAAGAACCCTATTTACAGTGAGCATAAAATTGCAGTATCATATCTGAAAATAACTTGGCACTATGATCACAGACTTTTTAAACTCTTTAATATAACTTTACTCTCCCTGTTAAAAGACTTCCTAGACTGGAACAATCAATGTTTACTTTAATCCACAGAGCCAATTTTATAATGGATAGCTGCTATCACATTTTTTAATCCTATCCTTAAATGGCTTACACAATCACAGCTGAGGAAAGACATTCTGTGTATGTTAACTTGCACTTGATTCTGTCTGCTAAAAGAACACCTTCACTAAAATTTGTGGAATAACGCTGTCTCACTGCTTCTGTCTCTCTGCGTCTGCAAGAGCTGTTGCTTTCCTTTTCAAAGACAGGGAAAGAGGCCAGAATATATATGACAACTTATTTAAATGTGGCTTAAAATATGTTTAAGGTCATATTCTCCATTTTGATAGTTTTGTTCATTTTTAAAAAATATTACAATTCTGAGGCTTCAGCATTTAATTTCTAAATTCTTTCATGAGCCTAAAATTGCTACAGAAACAGATACTTAAGCTCAGTCTCCTCACTGAGACAATTAAGAAACATCTCTTCTGAGAACCAGTGTTTTATTGGTCTGTGCAAGAGTCAAATATGTAGATACTGGTGTTCAAGCACAGTTCCTCTAGAGGGCCTGTAGGTAGCAAGTTTTTCACTTGCTCATTAAAAAACAGGGCAGTAAATGATAATTCTTCATGTCTGATCCCTGTGTGGCTCATGTTCTCCTTGGAAACATATCTGAGAGTTTTCATGAGATCCCCCATCTTAGTAATCCCCCTTTTCCATCACTTTTTAGGAGTTAATTCAGGTGTCTGTTACCTCTTAGACCTCCTTTGTCCTTTCTAAGAATTCACTTGCAAAGCACAGAGATAGTCAACATTCTCATAACTAACTGATACAGGAAATTACGCAGCAGAATCACTAGGAAGAAATTTTATTCCCATTGTTTGGGTTTGGGTTTTTTTTTTATTTCCAAGGGGAAAATCTCTGATACATTTATTTCATTTCATTTTTATATTTAATGAGGAATTTCTTAACTGTTACACATTTCCCTGAGCAAGCCATGAGTAATGCCTATGATAGTAGAACCTGTTCCCGATGTTTCTTTGTCCTCCCTTGTTTCACAACGCATAGTATCATCATTCACACTTCCTCAGTTCCTCTCACCTGTTACATCATGTTTTTTCAAAGTGGGGTCTGACATACAATGCGGGATTTTTTTGGCATCTCATCAAATTGAGCACTTAGCCTTTGATAGGAAAAAATATTAAAATTAAACAATAACAGAATTTTGAAGTCTGGCAGTTCAGCTACTTTTGAATTATCCCCATAGGGAGAGAAAAAAACCCACAGCTAGATATTTTTTTACTATGTTTTTTTAGAAAAGTTGAGGGAATGAGGATTGCTTTTTAATCTTCTCATAAATCCAAAATGGCTGAAGGATTTTTGCTCAAACTTTTAAAAAATCACTTTGGGAACAAGTGAAAGTGTGCTTTTTAATACTAACCATGTAATTTACTGTAAAGAGGTTGACAACTGAATTGAGAAGTGGAATTAAATTTAAAAATGTGTTCGAGTGCGCTATCCTTCTCTTGCCTTGCAATGGCAAGAATTTTCTTCATAGCATATGTCCAATCTTTCACTTAAAAAGGCAACTAGTGTCGAACCTGCTATTTTCTTGATGAATGAAAACAGTTTTCTGCTGTTGAACTGATAATAGGCTTTTATTATACTAACATGAAGACATCTTCACCAAATCTATCAAGAATCCAGAATGTAACTAGAGTATACGAGCTATCTACTGGCACTTTTCCCAGGAAACTGATTTATCTTTTCAGCAACAAATAGCAACTGCTACTGCTTACTAGGGCAATATTTGTGAAATGTCATTTCAATGGGGACATGTTTGGTCAGTGCCAAGTGACTTAAGTGATGTATTAAGTATGAAATTCTATGCTGAGATTTCCAGTGTTCACTAAAAATCTATGACATTTCAGCTCTGGTATTTTAAGATGGAAACTAATATTTAACTGTAAATAAGAAATGCATGCAAGACAGAATTGTCTTGACTTAAACACTGAAATATAGCCTAAAGTTAAGGTATGTGTTACAATTCAGAACTGAAGTCTCTTTATCTTTAAAGCATTGTGTCACACAGGCTTTGTTCAGTTTTATTTTGTTTTAATGCAAGGGCAACTAGCCCAAATGTGGCTAGTTTTGTGTATGAAAGTTTCAAATCCAGCCTTGCTGTCTTTTGTGGATGATGTTCTTTTAGGAAAAATAAACTATTGAACTTAAAGTAAAGGTGAAAAAACAGATGAAATACTATGAAGTCTGTGCTGTAATAGATGGTCTGATCTTCCTTTGTGATCTTAGAAATATGTGAATCTGCTCATCTGAGAACATCACAAAATCCCATCTCAGCATGGCCATCCATCTGTTTGACCTCAAGTTTGAGTCTACCACAAACTCAACCACACATTGCTGCATCAGTACTCATTTGGCCTGCTTATACATTTTCTAGCTACCGTGAAAACCAGTGGAAAAAAAACCCCTTTTGTTCCATAACTATAAAATAAAGATGAAAGTATCAAAGTTGATTAAGACTCACCTCATGGGTCTACATTAAAATTGATTAGAAGCTTTCCCAGTCAGGTACTATATCTGAGGTGTGAGATCATAACAAATGACTACTGGTCTGCACCCACAGTCTCTCTCTGGGGCTAGCTGTGGTGCCTGGTGCTCTGCCTCATGAGCAATAGGCTGCAGCACTGCTGCCCATTAGGTTGCATGAGGTAGGTACTAGGGTCGGGTAAGTACAACAGACTGAACAGCTCATGCAGACATGGCTTATGAGTAGAGCCTTTCATAGCTGCTTCTTGTACAGAAAGAAGGAAATGTAAATTACCTCATATGAACTAAGTTGAAGGAAGTTAAACAGGAAATAAATTTGAGGACAGGTAATGAGAACTTGTAAGACAGCAGAGAGGGAAGAAAGTTCACTCCATTGCGGTGTTGTGGTTCAACAGTATCATGTTAAGTCTTTCTACAACAGAAGATTTTATATCTCACAACATGTTAGTGTTCCATGTGATACTGAAGGGCCAGAAGTGAGGTTGTTGTAAGGAACTTTCATGAATTTTTCTAGCACTTCGATTCCAAAACGAATCAAGATCTCTTTCATAACCATCTCCTTAAAGGCAAAACCCCCATTTTTTTTGCTCATAAACCTAATTATGCCACAGAAAAAAATCAGGGAGCTGTTTATGCAGGGGATTAGAATTACACATACACAATTGTGATACTTAAGAGATTGGTTTGTTGGTTTTTTTCTTTAAAAAAACCCCTAGATGTATGTTGTTATAGTCTCAAAAAAACCCTGTGATTACAATAAACTTGGGGTTTGCTGTTTTAAAAAAAATTCTCTTAAGGCAGCAGTAGTCTACAATGATGCCATCAAGAACACTAAGTGTTATTAAATAATTCTATAAAATTTGTGACACATATTGTCTCTGTAGAGTATTTCATGCATTGTGTTTTCCTTGTTTCTAATACTCTGAAGTGTAGCTTTCAAGATGAATGAAGCCTAGTGTTCTATGTGGTTAGGCTAAGTCCACTGTTGTATTTTCCACTGTTGCAAAAGAACTAGTAATGTAAACAAAAATATTATTAAGCATCAGGTCATCGGGCAGACTCATAATGTTGTGAGCTTATACACTAAGTTGATGGAAATATAATGAACATATGGAAATTAAAACAAATTATATACTCATTATTTTAGGACTATCTGAGAAGACTCTGTTAAAGTAAAAGCCTACCATGATATTAAAATTTATATTCCTTTTAAAGCCCTTTGTTAGTGTTAGCATATGGGACAAAACATCCTGACCACAGGTGACATCAAGTCCACAATATTCAGTTTGAATGCTTTGCATATTAAGATGCGGTTTTTAACATAGCTGTTTTAAATAAGCCAAAGTAAAACCAAATACAGTTATAATTGTTAACAAAACTTTCCTGTGCGAGAAGAGTAGGTTTAAGAGATATAACTGTGAGCTGGTATCTTCTCACGCTTGTTTTAAGAATGCAGATTGTGTACTGCTACTTTTGCTTATTTCAATTGATCTTATTTTTTAAAAAATCCTGACAAGAGAAGAATGGAACAGTTTGTTTTTTCTGATGTTTAACTCTCAACCTATCAGCCTCACTTTGATCCCAGGTCAAAACATGGAGCAAATTCTCTTTGAAGACTTTTCTCCTATGAAAGGAGAAGGTGATGACTGAGAACAGTCTGCCCATGCCAACCAAGGGTAAATCAACACAAACAACTCTGGGTGCCTCCTAAAATTAAATGATTAGGTCTGCAGATGACAGTAGAGTGGTGGGTGTCATCTATCTTTGCTTTACCAAAACTTTCATTACAGTATCCCACAGCATCTTTTTATCCTTTGTGAAAGACAAAAAATATCTTTCTAGAAATATCTTTCTACAGCAAAAGGAGGACTAGGGACAATCTCCAGTCCCTACTAGATGCAGAGGGAACAACAGTAACAGAGGATGAAGACAAGGCTGAAGTACTCAATGCGTACTTTGCTTCAGTCTTTAATAGTAAGGAAAGTTGTTCCCTCTGCGCACAACCACAGGGGCTGGAGGAGCAGAACAAGGTCCCCACGATCCAAGAGGAGGTGGTTAGAGACTTGCCTAGAGACTTGAGGTACTGAGGAGCATGGTTTAGAGATTGGTGGGAATGGTTGGACTCGATGATCTGGTGGGTATCTTCCAACCTCGTGATTCTATGATTCTGTGATCCTAATGGGGACATTCTGGTCTAGAGGGATGAACTATGAGGTGTGTGAAAAAGCCTGTAGTACTGATCTCCCAGTGCACAGGGGATGTTCATCAGGGGTCTGTGTAAGGACTCGTCCAATTTAATGTCTACATAAAAAGCCTGCAGACAGAATGACAAACTGCATTCTTACCAAGCCTGTAGACAGAAGCAAACTGGGATGCGAGTAATGTGCTCAAGGGCAAGGATCCTTTCTATGGGCTAGTGTTAACTTCAGGACTTCAACAAGGGCACTTCTGAGATGGTGCAGTGCTACATGACATACTGAGCAGGAGATGTTAAGTGAGGGAGGGTTTGTGTGGATATATGGAATTTTTCTTGTCATGAGGATAACTGAGAAGTGGAGCATGCTGCCTGAAGAAGCTGTGGAATCTCTGTCCTTGAAGTTTTTCAAGACTTAAAGAAAAAAAGTATTTGTCATACTGTTCCATATTCAGTGTTGACCATGCTTTGAGCAGCGGGTTAGACTAGATGATCTCTCAGGTGTCTTCCAGCATGAATTGTTTAGTGTTTCTAGGGCTGGAAATTATGCATTTATTATCTTTGGCCCTAATGTTTTGAGTTGTTTTTTATTAAAGTCACACTTTTCTTCTAAGAAGCTGAGGTCAGAAAAGCTAGCAATAAAAATCTGAGAGGGACAAACTTTGTATCTTGAATGATTGTAAATGTACGAAAATGAATTATTATGAAATGTTTATGACATGAATCTGGTCTGGAAAGTAGAATAAGATTTTAAGCCCCTGCTTAAGACTCTGTTGATACCCCAATGATGTTTTTAAAAGCTTTTTGTTGCTATTTGTTGCAATATTCTAATTCCATTTAATTCAGCAGATGTCCTGAAAGAGCAAGGAAATAAATCCTTAAGAATAAAAAATCGGTTTCGTTTAGTTTTCTGAAGAAGTAGAGCCTGCCTTTGCCTTTACTGTTGACAGCTTGTGTCATATCTATATGCTCAGAAACAGACTGATCAGAAGTCTGAGATGTGAATTCATACTTCTTTCTCCTAGGTCAGGCTGCCAGGAACCACGGGGGTTTCATTTCTAGCCCTTGCTTACCATGCAGAAACAATTAACTTACTGGGTTTATCTGTATATTAACATCAATGAAATTCCCTGCTATCTCATGGAACTAGGATATTGATCTCTCCTTTCCTGTCTTTTCATGGCAAATTATTATTTGTGTCCTTAACTCATTTAACTAAGAAAAAAAAAACCCACGTACTTCTCCCTACTGACTGCAAAGGGGAATTTAGGCACTTAGTTACTAATGAGGATTGGTGCACTGTGTGCTTTAAAATTAGATTCAAGTTAAGTGCCTAACCTGGGTGAACTTGATCCCACCCTCAGTGATTAATGGATTATAATGATATTCATTTTACGGAAAAGCTCACTTAGAATGTGCGTTAGTAATTCTGTTTGAAATTTTTAAAAGCAGCACAAGTTACTTGAATGGACGCTCTCATTCATCTAAATGAACTTGCAGGCAGCTGTCAAAAAATATTCTTCAGGACTGAGAGCATCATTCTTCTGTTTGTAGAGTGCCTTGGCAGTGCAGTCCTAATCTGTGACCGGGTCTACTGTATGTTCTCTGCAGTATGTGTAGTACTGTGAGTCATAGTAAAAATAAGATGATAAATCTGTTCATTAGTGGAGGAAATACTTTCCCCTATCAACTAGCCAGTCAGAAATGGAGAAAATAAGTTATTTAAGAACAGAGAGAAGCAGCACTGTCATTTTCACATCATTAACTTGATTTTATAGTAAGATAATTTAAATTTACATTTTCTGTAGTTTGCATTCTGAGAAATTGAACAGGTTAATTTGCTGTCGGAGGTGGTAAATTTGACTCCCATACACGTTTAATGCAACTTTAAGTAAAATAGGGCATATAAAACTAACTCAAGAACAAAGAGATTAAAATACGTGACACTCAGGAAATTGTAAACAGTTGTCAATCAAAGCATTGTTCTGAATCTCTTATAGTATTTGTCATGAAACCAACTACTTTAAATAAACACACATTTTAAA
>WAAB01005635.1:98881-121572 GCA_013389865.1 Piaya cayana | reverse complement strand
GCCAAAGAAGAACTGTATAGGGTTAATGTGCCACTTTGCAGATGTACAGCATGGAGCTCTCTTCTTGTTAACTTGTATTTGGAGCTACCTCCCTCTCAAGGAGTCTGAGCTTCTTCCTTTGCCCTGTTTTGGTTTGTGCCCTGAGAAGTGATGACTTCAGCAACTCTGAGCTCTCAGGGAGCTTTGGGGGTTGACTACTTAGGAGGTAAGGAGCAGGTGGTGCTGCTGTAATGTCTGATCATGGCAGGGGCCAAGGGCAGTTCTTTTCTTTTGTTCAGGATGGGAAATTTGCAGGAAGAACAGAGGCAAGACTGTGTGTGTGTTCTCACCCTCCACTCTGGGGAAATGTCCGAAGCTGTGCTATGTGCCTCTCTTTTCTGCAGTATTAGGGTAGCTTTGTGTGATTTAATAGATCTTCTCTTCCTACTCAGTGGCTGATTCCTTCTGTTCCCTTATCTTCTAGCTAAAGGCAAATGTGGCCTGAAAGACTCCTGCTCTTCCTTATCTTTCATGATTATAAAATTGTCTTCAGACTTGTCCTGAGTTCCCTGCAGTTTTAGACTTTAAATCAAATTAGTCTCTCGGTCTAGCAGCATTTGTCATCAAGCAGAGCCTTCACAGGTTGTATCAATTTCTTCTTCAGTGACCTTTTTTGTTATGCGCACCTGGAACAGATTCTGGATCAGAGTTTGTATCAGACATCAGAGCTTGGAGAACTCATTTAAGTGTGAGATAGCAAGTTTTCCTACTTGTGTAGTTTCTAATGTATTTTTTTGTAAGTTGTTACAAGGCCTGCTCATTGGGTTAAGAGTGTTTTACTCTGAAAAAGTGATTTTCCTTGATCATCAGGCTCCTTTTTTTTTTCTTTGGAAAAAACCCAGCCAATTGGATTGTATATTGTGAAAAATATTTGTCAATCCCTTATGAATGCTGTGTTTGTGCTGGTCAATAATCAAATTACATTAACTTGCAGAATTCATACATGCTTTTCTGCTACATGACAGGCAATGATAATTAGAAGGGCTACAGAAAATACTTTAATTTCAAAATATATGGCAGATCTCATATTCTGCTGCTTAACTGCCATGACCAATGTTTTCTTAATCCACCTGAAATTTTCTTTCTTTGTTGTTTTTATACTGCAGCTTATATAGTTAGTGAATCAAAATCATTTTGTCTGAAGACCAAGAAATTATTCCTCTGTTATTTTATACTTTGCCTTACTTAATTAGTGAAAACCAGGAAATTATCTGCATTGGGTAAGAACTCTGTCTCTAATGAAAAATCATTTACAGTTTTTAATGCTTACAGATGTCTCACTTCTTGAAAAATCACACTACTGTGCTTGGGAGATTATTTTTGTGTGTGTGTTTAGCAATATGTTTACTTTTAAAGTTCTTTAGGCACTTTCTTTGAAATAGAAGGAATTTTATGTAGTTCTCTAATAATACAATAATAATTGTGGGTTTTGTCTGTTTTCAGATTAGCTGAGCTTTATAGGTTGAATAGAATACCTTGAATGATGCCGTCAAACAATTTAGAAATTGGTAGCTAGTAGAGTAAATCTATAGCTAATGAACTTACTCTAAGGACCTGCTTTACGACTGGGTAAATGGTTTTTGTTTAGTCATGAGATGAGACTGGAATTCTTCTCTAGTTAGAAAACCAGGTTTTAGTATGATAGCAGACCAACACCTGAGATAACTGCTATTTTGAGCCACAGCCTGCACAAGAGTAGTCTGCAATTTAGAAAGGTCTACCTATCTTTTAAATAATACGTTGTTTTAGAAGCTATGGCAGTAGAGAGAAGGAAGAGACAGCAAAATAATTAACATTGAGAAATTTGTTACTTGAACAGAAACGTTCCCAGAGTATCCTAAAAATTTTATCTGGCAGTCTCTCCCTCTCTACTGTATAATAGCAAAGACTTTGATTATGGCATTAAATGCAGACCATTACTTTTTCTGGCAGCCTTCCGAGTTAGGAAGCAGACAACTCTCATTATAGGTGGCAGCCCAAACCATCCCAGAATCTGAACTACTTTTGTGAGTAGCACCGGCAGCAGTGTTTTACTTACTGAAGACTTCATACCCACCATATCACATCACAGTTCAGTTCAATGTTTACCTGAAAAGAAGATTCAAAGGGAAAGAGTTTGTATTTACTTCTGCTTCTCTGGGACATGCTCACTGCCCCAGGACTTACTGATGACAATAATGGGAGATCTCTATTAAGTGGCTGCAGAAAAAGGCCATTTGGTTACTTCATCCTCAGACAAGTTTGTCTTCTCGTGAATCCAGATAGAGATAAAATTAATAAATATCTTTCCCATGAAGAAGCAGAATGCATGCCTCATTTTCTTCAGAAGTGAATACATGATATAGAATCATAGAATAACCAGGTGGGAAAAGACCCACCAGACCATCGAGTCCAACCATTTCTATCAAACACTAAACCATGCCCCTTAGCACCTTGTCCATGCCTTAAACACCTCCAGGGAAGGTGAATCTACCACCATTTATTATTCTGTACCTTAATGTAAGAGTTATTATTTAGAGAACTGATTAATTGCCTCACCAACAGTGTGTGTTAGTGCTACTGAAGTTTAACAGTTGATGGCTTCATTACTAGTTTTTCTGCACTGGTGGTTGAGGTATTTCCTATAGTGAAGATATGAATTACCGATCTGTGAAGTCTAGATAAGGTCTAGGTAACTGGAAGGAAATGCTTATTAGGGAACTTTTCACTGTTTTCTCTCTCTTTTGTTTGCCTTATCTTTTTGGTTTTATGAATGTGAAAGATAACTATAGAAATCTTGATAGATTTACGGGAGAGATACAAAAATTATTTGGCTGGAAGAAGTATGATTGAGAGACTTGAGGATCTCAGTCTCATTTAGTTTATTAAAAAGAAGACTGAAGGATGGTTTTACTTATTTGTACATGTTCTTTCACAGGAATAAAATGTCTCTATATATGGTTTGCTAAGCTAACAGAAATTTATTAGTGGCTTGAAATTAAAGTCTGATAAATTGTCTTAATATTTTTTAGCAGTATATGTAGTTAGTCTTTCAATTTAATTACCTGGGCAAGTCATAGGATCTTCATTTCTTGAAACCTTGAGTTTTATTGCATTTCTGGAAGACAAGCTTCTGTTAAACAAACAGTGTAGTGTGCTCATTGAAGTAATACAAGAGGTCAGACTAGATATTTTCATGCTCCAACAACCAAGAAAATTTGCTTTTCCTCCATTAACTATCAGAGAATTTTAGTTCTAAAAATGTAATATGAGCCAAAGTATTTTTTTAAAAGTAACTTTGTCTAGTGAGTTTTTTTCTTCTTACAGTTTGTTTTAGTACAAATCCAGCACCAGTATAATCTCTAGTAGAGAGGAGGGAGATGGCTTCTTCTCCCACGTGACAGGGAACAGGACAAGAGGGAATGGCCTCAAGGTCTGCCAGGTGATGTTCAGGCTGGATATCAGAAAAACATTTTTCAAGGAAAAGGGTCATTGGACACTGGCACAGGCTGCCCAGGGAGGTGATTGAGTCACTATCCCTGGAGGTGTTTAAAAGACAAGTGGATGAGGTGCTCAGGGACATGGTTTAGTGGTTGATAGGAATGGTTGGACTTGGTGATCCTGGAGGTCTTTTCTAACCTGGTGATTCTGTGGTTTGTAAAACTGGAGCTGGAAACAGAGGATAGCTGGTGTCATTGTCCAGGACTGTGTTAGGTAAAACAGGATGCATAATGCATTGGTCATCCAGAAACATGTCTTGAAGTACTAATGGGGCAGAATAGCTAGAATTAGGGAAAATTAAATTTAGCATTGTAAATTCATTACTTACCACATTTTTATTTGTGGATACTATTCGTGAACAAACAAATGTAGCAGGGAAATAATGTGCAATGTGTATACTCAATGAACAGAAGAAGGGCTTGTACTTCCCAGATGAAACAAAACCACTGTAGTAGCTGGAGTCAGCAGGTAGATTGTATGTAACCTCATTACAGAGTTGTAATTCAGAAGAAATTAAAGAAAATTACAAGTATTTACTGTCATGAGGTAGCAAAGGAATAAAAAAGCTTGATTTGTAACTCTTGATTCTAATGTACTGTGTATTGCCAGCGTAAAATTCATCCTCCTAAAGCTGGTAGAAATCCTTTTTTGTCTAGAGTAAGCTCAGCTTTAAATTTGGCACTTTAACCTTTTACTGATTAGCAAAATCAAAATGTATTTGAGTTATCAGGTAAATAAAGCATTCCAAGACTTTAACTGATATTTGATAAATATTCTTGAGAGTGTATATATATATGTGTGTGTGTGTGTGTATTTATGTGTGAGAGAACACTTAACTTTGATAATATCACTATCATTTTACAGTACTATTAACAACAAGTCTGTCAGATGATTAGTGTGCAATGAATATGAATGCTGAATGTGTAAACAGGCTGTGGAAAATATAGATGTCTTTGTGAATCAGGCTCAAAATCTACTTTGGGGTACATGCCTTAATTTAAAAAGAATCATCATTTTGTTATGGGATCGTAGAAATCACGTTGAGCAACCAATGCCATCTAACTCTTGGTAGTCAGGGAAACACAGATATTAGTCCCAGGAAATGTTTTGGTGTGATGTATATATGGTTCACTTATTTGTGACAGAGTTGGGATGAGAAATGTTTGCTTGTAGGCCAGGTCAAGGGCTCCTCAACAGTTGATTGATTTGAAACAAACAAAACTGAAATGAAGCCATATTAAAAATGGGACACTGAGTTGGATAGCAAAGGTCTGGTTTAGGAATTAGCTCCTTTTATGTGCATGGAGCTGAAGTCATTGGTAAATCCAAATCTGGGAAAGAATGTTTCACTGTGGCATGCAAGAGCAGAGGATTTTTTGTGAGGTTTTTTATGTTCCTGTGGAAAAAAGATATTGAACATGTTCTACATAATTATAGCTTCACTTGCAGGAAAGTCATGAAAGTAGCTGCAGCAGGCACCTATCAATTTGAAGTTCTGATGTTTGTCTTTGACAGAAGGAAGTGGGAAAACACAGTAGGGTAACTATGGTCAGTTTGACATAAGTCCCTTCAAAAGAATTTATTTCCTTTTACATACTAATCACTTCAGGTTTTCATGCTACAAATTAATGTCATGATGTAAAATACATGAACTATGTAACTTCATCCATGCTATGGCCTTACATTTTTATTTTGTATTAGGATGCGAGTATATCCCATATTTAAGAAAGATCTGTCAGCAAATTTGGACAAGAAGGCCTCCAAGCACTGTCAGTAACTGTGAATACATCTTGTCAATGTTTGCTCTAATACATCGATATACTCAGAAGACCTTCCTTCCATGGCTCCTGCTTGGTATATGCAGATGCTGGCATTTCCTTGTGCAAACCTGAGCTCTGAATGTTTACCTACTCTTTGAAGATCCCAGGTCTTTCCAAAGTATAAAAGTCACCGCAGGAGAAGTCTGTGTTGAAGAGAACTGGGGCGGGGGTATTTTTTTAGGGGTTTACTTCTTTTCCCCCCTGTTTTGTCTGGAGTATGTCAGAAAGTAAACTTTTTGTTCCATTATTGTTCCTTAATTTTTCAATGCTTTTTGCATTACAAAGTTTTGCTTGTTCTATGCTGATTCTGGTTCTATGCTTTCTTGTAGGAATTATGTCTCTTTTTTTTTTCTTGCAAGCACTAGTCAGCTATAGCCTTCTTTCCTGGCTATCTTCATATTCCACTCCACCTCCCTTTTAAACATTTCTCTCTGCCCCTGTGTGTAGGTTTGTGTGTGCATGCACTTTGCTTTTTCATCTGCTCAGGTTTTTTGAGCTGATTTAGCTAATATGTTATGGTCTTGTCCTGCAGGACAGGCTTCTCTACTAAATATACGTTACTTTGGAAAGTTTGTTAGACTCTTGGTCTCTAAGTATTGAGAATCTTCTTGCTTTTGTAACCTAAGCCACAGGGCAGGAGTTGACAACTGAAAGTGAGCAGTCCATTTTCCCAATTCAAAATCACCTCAAATGTTTTCCTAGACAGAGGTCCTAAGCAACTTGATGCTTATGTGCATTGAATGGAAAACTAGATAAATAGTTCTCTTTCCCTAGTCTTTGCTCCATGTCAAAATTTTGTATTTATATTATTTTATCCTTTTAACCTAGATGCTAGGTTTTATGCTGAAACAACAGCACAAGCAAAAATAAAGCACTTCCCCCCATTTAGATTAGCAAATTTGCATTAGTTAAAATTAAAAAAAACAAACAAATCAAAAATGTATGGGTGCAAAAACAGTGTGCAGAGGTGCTCTTCCTATTTTAATATGCTTTCAAGTCTGGCAGACAGTACAGGGTTAAAGAAATGTGGGTTTTGTGAATGTTGTTTGTGGGATTGAGTAGAATAGATATAGCTTTTAAGTTACTGAATGTTCAATGATGTTTGCTAGGTTTTAACAAAGTGAAAGCTAACAGTGTATCTCCCTATTTAACCTGCCAATGAAAATTTCTACTTTGACTTAAAAGACAGTGAGAGTCAAAGGCTCTAATAAGTCAATGGTCATCTTTCCTCATCCTGCCTACTGTTTATATACAACTTCAATAGGGCTATGCAAGTAATGTCTCCAGTTTCTGAAAATCTGTGTGGGGAGAAGCTCACACAATCGAAGTGTGTGTGCACTGTAAAGCTGGATTTCTCCCTGTTTTGCTCCAGATTTCTCTTCTCTTTTGCTTGTGCTGCACGTGTGATTGATTGCTCTTAGGATTCTGCTTAGACTGTTAAAGCTGTCTCTCCCTAGATGAAACCTAGCTTAATAATTAAAATTAAGATAGGGACTTTCCAGTAGGCAGTATGAGCAACCTACACCATGTCTTGCTTGCTCTGCCCAGTTTGTGACTGGTAATCATCCAGTCACAACAGTCTCTGCTGGCTGTCTTCATTCTGGAGAGAGGGAATTGGATTATTGGAAGCCACTACTCCTCCTTGCATCATCTTGCTGCCAGTTACCTGGCAGGGCCTTAGTACGAGAGCTATGCTTTAGCTGTTACAGTGTTTCAGTTCTCTCAGATTCTGGGAAGAATAATACCTTGGAGGGAAGTGGAGCGATTAGCCTTTTTGATTTGGATTGCCAAGGAAGAGTAAAAGTATTCTAATTTTGTTCCCTTTTGATTCTTGTCTGACAAGGTCTAGAATTAGTCTATTCTGCAATAATACCATGTTAGTGTGGTAAGTTCTGAAACAGTGACCTCCTTGACTGAAACATGCTGATTTTCAGTAATGAGCATGGTAAAACTAGGATCCTGAGAGATTTCTGCTACGTCCTGTTTTATTCCCAGAAGCAGTCNTATTATTATTATTATTATTTTATTTTTATTATTATTTTTATTTTATTTATTTTATTTCAAAATCTGACAGAATGATTACGCCGCTCAGGAGGATCAGGAGAGTGGTGAAATGTAGATTACATTTATCCTTTATCTCACACTAGAAAAAAAAAAGGAATTTATATTCTACATAACTTGAACTGANCCTTTTAACTTAGATGCTAGGTTTTATGCTGAAACAACAGCACAAGCAAAAATAAAGCACTTCCCCCCATTTAGATTAGCAAATTTGCATTAGTTAAAATTAAAAAAAACAAACAAATCAAAAATGTACGGGTGCAAAAACAGTGTGCAGAGGTGCTCTTCCTATTTTAATATGCTTTCAAGTCTGGCAGACAGTACAGGGTTAAAGAAATTTGGGTTTTGTGAATGTTGCTTGTGGGATCGAGTAGAATAGATACAGCTTTTAAGTTACTGAATGTTCAATGATATTTGCTAGGTTTTAACAAAGTGAAAGCTAACAGTGTATCTCCCTATTTAACCTGCCAATGAAAATTTCTGCTTTGACTTAAAAGACAGTGAGAGTCAAAGGCTCTAATAAGTCAATGGTCATCTTTCCTCATCCTGCCTACTGTTTATATACAACTTCAATAGGGCTATGCAAGTAATGTCTCCAGTTTCTGAAAATCTGTGTGGGGAGAAGCTCACACAATCGAAGTGTGTGTGCACTGTAAAGCTGGATTTCTCCCTGTTTTGCTCCAGATTTCTCTTCTCTTTTGCTTGTGCTGCACGTGTGATTGATTGCTCTTAGGATTCTGCTTAGACTGTTAAAGCTGTCTCTCCCTAGATGAAACCTAGCTTAATAATTAAAATTAAGATAGGGACTTTCCAGTAGGCAGTATGAGCAACCTACACCATGTCTTGCTTGCTCTGCCCAGTTTGTGACTGGTAATCATCCAGTCACAACAGTCTCTGCTGGCTGTCTTCATTCTGGAGAGAGGGAATTGGATTATTGGAAGCCACTACTCCTCCTTGCATCATCTTGCTGCCAGTTACCTGGCAGGGCCTTAGTACGAGAGCTATGCTTTAGCTATTACAGTGTTTCAGTTCTCTCAAATTCTGGGAAGAATAATACCTTGGAGAGAAGTGGAGCGATTAGCCTTTTTGATTTGAATTGCCAAGGAAGAGTAAAAGTATTCTAATTTTGTTCCCTTTTGATTCTTGTCTGACAAGGTCTAGAATTAGTCTATTCTGCAATAATACCATGTTAGTGTGGTAAGTTCTGAAACAGTGACCTCCTTGACTGAAACATGCTGATTTTCAGTAATGAGCATGGTAAAACTAGGATCCTGAGAGATTTCTGCTACGTCCTGTTTTATTCCCAGAAGCAGTCAGCCTTTTCTTAAAATGTAAATGGCCTTTATAGGTTATTCAGTCTACACCAACTGTGCTCTCAAACCTTTACTCATGTTTTAACCCATATTAAATAATGTGATTATAAACTTTAATTGAAATAAATCATAAATGCTTGATACAGTTGGCATCAAACATGAAGGTAGTTTGTTTAACACAATCTGCAATTGTTTGAAGTGGCAAAATCATAGTTCATACTTATTTACACCAACAGGGTTTCCTGAAATACGTTTTAACCAGTTGCTTGTCACCTATTTCATGTAAATTGAANATTTTTTTTTTAAGAAAAAAGTTTTACAATAATAGAAAATGAATCTACTTAAGGTTAACTGTCTGATATCTGTAACATAGGCAAATCTGTAGTATTCACTGATAATACCTAAGAGAAAAAAAAACTACCAGATATTTCATTGAAATTTTGTCAAACTCTAAAGTAAATTTTCTTCAATTAAAGTCTCTTTTTTCAGATTTTATTCATTTTTGAATAAATAAACTTGAACAGCTTAGTTGCCAGTTTTGAGTTCTGTTGATAACACAGGAGTTCCTGAATATTTACATGTCTATTCTTGCTTAACAAAGTAAATTCTAGGTTATAATCTTTCTTTATTAAGTACTAAATTTATTTGTAAAAGTGCTGAGTAGTAGTACAGTTTAACTGAAATTTATAGAAATGTCATTTGTCTCTCTCTCTGGGGCCCGAATGAAATTACTGCCTAATTTAACATATTGAATCTTCTTTTAATGAGTTTTTGAATGTGAAGTATTTTCTATGTTGTACCAGAGACCTCCTGGAATCATCCAATACTAAACAGATTAAAACAGAGCTGATGCAGTTGATGAATTTGAGGAATTGCTTGTAAACAGACTAACAAGCTGTGAGCAGTTTCCTGTTAAGTAATGAAATTATGTAATATTTTAGGCAGCAGTGCTCTGACTAAAAACAATGTGGTGTATGACCTCAGCATCACTTTTATACTGTAGTTGGATTAACACTGAAATGTCAGAATCAAAGTATTTTAAAGTATTTCTTCTGGCATATTGATGTTGTAGAGCACATTCCTTGGAACAATGGAAATGTTCAAAAAGTCAGGCAAACCTCTAAACTGCTTACAATGCCTGAGTCAGATCAGGTAGTGTCTATATTTAGTACCTGCAATTTTTTTCTGTCCAAAGTACCCCTCCATGATATATCTTTCTAAGGATATATACATATTTATGCTTTTAAATCTCTCAGTTAACCAAGAGTATTCCCTGATTTATGCATGGAAATTTTCTGGCATTACTGGATAGGACTGAATTTGTATATTGTCACAGGGCATTGTCAAACTGTCCACTTTCACTCCTGTGCATCAGGATTATATTTGCACAGTGTGCCTTACTGCATATTCTAGTAGAATCAGAAAATTTAACAGATTTAAGATTTAATTTGATTTGTAAAGCTGAGTTCTTACAGCTAATAGGTGAATCAGAATACGAGAACTACTAACAATCTGTTATTGGGCAATGTCAGCTCACTTTCAGAACCAATTAACTGTCCTGACAGCGAGTTGTCTGGAGATACTAAAAAAACCTAAATTTCTTAAAATTAATTCTGGGATTTTTTTTTTTCCTTAGCAAGTTGGTTTATTAGGCTCTGCATGTAAATGTGAATTTAACTCTGAAAGAAAACAGACTGATTATAGAAAACATTTAATTTGTGCTTAAAGGACATCCATTTGAATGCCTTGGTAAGATGCTCGTAATTTTTCAGAGGAAATTTTAAAATGTTTTTTTTCAGTTCTATGTTGATTTCTTGATAAGCAAAGTAGGTTTTTTAGCACATAATAAGAGTAAAATCCAGGACATGCTTATCACAGTACTGAGCACAAAATGGCCCACGTTAAGTAGTCACAGACGTGTTCCTGATTGCTTCTGCTTTGACCAAATAGGAAGTAAGACAACAGTGTGCACAGCAGAGCTCATCTTAAAATTCCCTAAGTGCTCACGAAACACAGAACTGTAGTTGTGTGGGACTCATTGCTGTGAAATACCTGGCATGAAGAATTCACCAGAATTAATAAGGGCATCAGTTAATTATTCTGACACTGCTGAACAAAGAGTTTTTCCTTCCTCGTAGCCAAAATAGAAACACTTTCAAACAACATTAGAACATTATTTAATCATCTGTTCTCATCTTCTACAGACTGCAGATTTGGCCATAGGACCTTCATCACCTTATTCCTAGTCCAGTGGTTGGGTCTGGAGTCATTTAAGAAAACGTACTTTAAAGATTTCCAGTAATGGTTAATTGCTGTCTCTGTTTAATAGAGAGAGTGCAATGCAATGTGTATTCTCAAACCCTGTCATGACATGGATGAAGGATTCATGTATTTTTTTAGTTATATACTTTTTCCATAGTGAATGCAGGAGGAATTAATATTTGGGGAAATGTATTTTTCTTTTTAGATACATTTAGTTTGATAGGTCTTTTGACCTTTTCTAAAAAGACTAATTATGTGATCACTTTTCATGCTATCTTCTATTGTCACAAGTTGCTCTTCATAACTGTCAGCTGTGAAGAAAATCAGCACCTTGTGATCACTATTACAAACTGCTAAGAATTCAACAACTACTTAAAGAAATCTGTGCTGTAGGAAAATATGGGAAGTCTTACGTTTTGATCTTTTGCAGAGTTTATATAGAGAGTATTCCATTTTTTACTTGAAGAGCACAAACAAAACTTCCTAAAACCTTCTCTAAATCTGTTACAAACTAATTTGGTGGTGGAGTGTGCAAGCAAGGATAACACAAATAGTGCTTAACTTTAAAATGTAGTCAGTTTTAATACATAATCATTACAGACAGTTGCTTTTGTTAGCAATAACTGCACATGTGGTAACTTGTATGTGTTACCTGTGCTCTGGGTGTACAGGTATACATGGAGCAAATGTTATGTTAAGCATTGGCATACACAAAGAGACATTAGAAATTATTGATCTTCCACAAATGGCATATGAAATTATTCATTTACAAGTTATTTATGAAACATTGCTTGGTTATTGCCTCTGAGTATCTGCTTTTCACTCTTTTATATTTCAGGTTTAGGGTTGATTGAGTTCAATCACATGGCAATTGCAGTTGTTTCTGGAACAGATGATGCCCAAAATGGCAAATATGTTGGAAGACAATCTCACAAAAAGATGAAAATATATAGCCCTATAAGTGCTGGTAATGCTTGTGGCGTCTGTAGATATTTTGGGAAATAAAATAGCTCCTAAATTCATAGGAATAAAAAAATTGTGAATAGTGTTGATGTGAATTTGAATTTTATTTCAATAAATGGTCAGATTTTTCATAGCATTCATTGACTGATCAACTGCAGTCTGTATATACAGACTTGCCACTAAATATGAGTTATTGATAAGTGCTTTAACATGGAATAAATCAAAGTTGCCTAAAGCAAAAATTTCAGCCTGTGTATGTCATAATGGATATTTAACTGTTCCTGAGATTGACCTTTATGTAATTTGCATGCATGAACAGAGAAATCCATGTCAAGAAAAATAACAAGATGGAGGTCATTGCAAAGCTTATGCTTATTGGTGCCAAAAATGTTTATCTGTGTTTATAAAACATATAATATTTAGCATCATAAGAGAGCAGCCAAGTGCAGCAGTATTTCATCTTTTCATAGTGGAGGGGGGGAAAAGGAAGAGCTCTTAGCTGAATGAACTCAAGCCATAATGAAGCCCACTGTAAAACCAAATCCTTCTATGTTTAAAACAAAACCCAGTAAGAGTTATTGTTTAATGAGACAATGACCAGTGAATCTGCAGCAAACGGAATACCATAAAGCTAGGATTAGGTTGCATGTCCTTTTTAAGGAATTCAGTGAGCTCAAGTAGATGTGGTTAACAGAATGAAACTTGATAAGGGGTTGCTTTTTTTTTGCAAAGCAAATCCATAAACAGTGTGATTTCCTGATTTGCTGAGTTAACTAAGAGGTGTCAAACACACATATATTACAAAAATTTATCAAATAGAAGGAATAATAAAATGTCATATATGTTTTTACATGGTATAAAGGAAACCATTACCAAGATTATGTGCAGCTTCATTTTCAGTCCTTGAAAGAAGCCAAGGACAAACTCTAAAACATGTAGAACAACACATAAGGACTATTCAGGAGTAAACAAAACATGAGAATAAAGGAGCTTGGGCGGCATGTCTTTTGCAGAAGATGGATAAAGATTCAGTTGATAACAGTTTCAAAGCAAGATTTTTATGCTAATAGAAATTTATTTAATTTAGCATAGAAAGGCATAATGAGATCCAAAGGCTTGAAACTGAAGCTAAATATATTGATTTTACATATAACATCACATTATTAATAGCGAGGATAACTAAAAACTACAGCAATATACTTCAGAAGTCATGAATTCTCTGCTGTTTGGAATATTTAAATGAAGATAAAATCTCTCATGGAAAGAGCAAAAACCCTCAGTGCGAGGCTCATTTAAAGTAAAAATCCTAGTGCTGTGTAATTTATTTGTACCTGAAAATGTACTCTCCTCAGTAAACAGAAAATTAATGTATACAAGAGTTACAGTAATTGCACAAAGGAACTGAAAACTCTGTATTCCAGGAACATAAAGTAGCTGTGTTCAGAACTGCAAATCTAACTGCTGAAGGCAATGTTTTCATAGTTGTTACCTTTCAACAAAATCCATCTTGTGACACAGATACAGCTGTCTAACCTTCTGCTTGCTTCAGTTGGTTAGTGGCATGGTTGAATCCTTCAACCATTCTATTGCTTAATTGTTTAGTTAAATATGCTGGTGCTTTTTAAACTGATGAGTCACTCAGTGGAACACATCTTTTGCAAGAAAAAGCTGTCCTGTATTCAAGTTACACACTGAATCAATTGTAGAGTTGGTTTATATAATGGAGTATGATCAGCGCACAAGCCTCTGCCCTAGAGCCACTGCATATTCCTACTTAAACATGTACCAGGTAGTACAGGTCACAAGACAGGGCTTCTTCAAGCAGCAGTGCTACTTCTGCAGAACCCCACGATTCCCAAATGTTCTAAAGGAGAGGTTATAAAAGGGGGTTGCCCATTTCTATATGTGTATTTAATAGAACAGTGGATGTGAGACCACGGTTTCTGCTCATATGGTTTATAATAATTATAAACCCTTACTTCAGTGTTCATTTCTTTACATGGGTTGCTTTTAATCATGGAAGAAGTTAGTTAAGCAGTCAAAAGAAAATAGACTTGTGTATTTACATGACTTGGTGCAATTTTCTTCTGTGGAACAGTTTTAGTTTTGAAAATGGTGCTAAATGTAATTAAACATTTTCTACTTTAAAAGAGATACTTGTAAGCTGCTTTGCATACCTTGGCAGCAGGTCCTTTACAATACCCTATCTTCAGTTCCTCTGCTTTGCACAGAGGAATTAATCAGGCTGAAGTCCTTAATATTACAAAAAGATTTAATCTGAAAACCTTTGGATCTGACACTACTAAAGAATCGCCCACCATATTGAAGGAAAACATGTCTTACCTGTCAAAATACTGGTCCCAAGAATCTGAATTCCTGCTGAAGGTAACAGTAGTTTCAACTCCAGAAGGCAGTTCTAAAGTATCTGCATCTTTGGTTCTCAGTGAACATACAGGACTTGCGGGCCTTTAATTTCCATTAGTACAAACATCTGAGAAGAATGAGAAACAGCAGTTTTATATGTAAATGAGTTATGGAATGAGAAAGCTGTGGAAAGTTCAGTTATAGATGATGCTTATGAGAGGCTTTGCATTGATACCTGTCATATGTGTGTAATTATCTACTGGAAACTTTTGTTTCCAGTAAAACACATCCACATATTCATGTGTTCTGACATCAGGCGTTCAAGATCAAGTATGGATATGACATGTGAATATCACATAAATACTAGCTGATCTTTATCCAAGTGACCAAAAGGAAGTGGAGAGAATATCTGGGCCATGGGAATCATGGGAAATTGAAATTTTCTTCAACTTGTGATGGAACAGCCTGAGACACGAGAGTGTAAATTCTTTGTTAGCAATGTGTCATGGAAAGCTGTATCTTGACTGCCAAATTCAAGTACTTAAAATTAGGCATCCCAACAACTGATTTTCCCCCCTCAAATTCTGATAAGTTTTGGAACAACAGGATGTTGAAATAATGTTACATACAAGTGAATACAGAGCAAAATATCCTGTTGCACATATACAGATCTTAGAACCAAGATTAAATGTTTTCAGAAAGAATATTTCTCTCTTAGAATGTTATTACTGTCACGCTTGTGGTGCTTGATGCAGATAATTCTGACTCTACTAGTTTCACTCTGGATCCCAAGAGACTTCCAGATTAGTTTTCATCTTTTTCCCTTTTATGTATAAATTAGGATAATCTAGCATGTCTGCAAAGGCCCCTGGGAGATCCAGCATTCTGGTAAGAGAGAGAAGACAGTGACTAGCTTTTATCCTTGAAACCCATGATGTCTACTATGAACTATTCAGATGTATCTATATTAGTCTTCCCTTTTAAGATCTTTGGTGATATTCCACTCTCCCTGATAGCAGAGTCATTATTTAATAATAATAATTTTTTTTTAAAAAGCAAAAATAAAAGAATAATTCAGTCCAAAGGCTGCTTTTGCTGTATATCCTGGCAGATTACACTGATACAATAAGATTTGATGAGGTAAGATTGTAGTCCTCCATTCCTGGCAACAAAACATAAAATTTGCATAAGATGGGCTAAAGTGCCAAGAACATGTGCCAAGTCATCACATCCCTTCAGCTCCTTCTGCTGGAAGGACCTTGCCACAGCTCCCAGAATGTTTGAAAACCACCATCCATCAGTGAAAATGCTGCTATTTCAGCATCAGTCCTTACTTCAGGGCAATTGGCCAGACTGAAGCAGATGGCACGATTTCTCTCTTACTTTAGTAATTTGTGAAGTATTTCAGGGAGAACACTTACACAGATGAATGTGAATTATTGGACAGTCCTTTGTTTGTTTGGGATGCACTGCATGAAATTATCTACTTCGTTAGGATGTTTCATAGAGAACTGACTTAGCATGATGCTGATAGGTGACTGCTGCTTAATTGGGCAATACTAATGCAATTTTTATTAAGGACAATCATTAGCTAGAGTTTTCTATTTAACTGAACATAAAGCTCAAGCTAATAGTAAAACACTTATTTGTTGAAACTTCCACTCAGTTTTATGTTCCCAGTGGGTGAGTGGGTTGGTTGGATTTGGTGCTAGCGTTGCTTCTCACCTTACAACAAGTAGTGGGGAACAGTATAGAAAAAGAGTGCTACAGTGCATCCATTTGAAATGGATTATTCACTCTTAAAATGTATCCTAGACTACCATATGTCTTTATTGTCAATTTAAAATATGTTGTTTAAATTATGGTTATGATTGCATTCAATACTACAGTTTGGTAACAAGTGGCGAGGAGATACTTAGTTTTTTCTCTGCCTTGATGTCTTGTCATGTATTTAGGGTGTTTTATACACAGCTTTTCATCTGTAGATACCAGCATACTGAGATCATTGCCAAAGGAGATACTGTACTCTTTTCTAAATCCCTATGTCCAGCTTACAAATATAGAAACAAAGGCACAGGGAAGGGAAAATACCTTTTTTTTGTTCCCCTAAAGTTATCCAGTAGATCAGCTGGCAATGTCAAGATTAGAGCTCAGGTCTCTCAAGGTCAATGGTCTGCGTTAAACTGCTTCATTAACAACTGGAAAAGTTATTATTTAATACTTTAAAGTTTTAACCCTCAAATTTGCTAATCAATGGAGTTTACTTCTCAGAATCCAATTTTAGAATAATTTACTGCAACTCTCTTCATCTGTGAAAGGGGAAGTAAAGATTTTGACAATTGCCTGCAGTAAAGGTGGACAGCTGGCATTTTTGTTCAGGATTTCACGATATGCTGATATGATCATATATAACAAGTAGGTAGGGTTTAAGTTGTAAAATCTTGTATCTGATCATAATCTTGATGTTTTGAATAAGTATGGCACTGTTTCACCTGTTTCAAACAACATGTTTCTTAATTATATGTTTAATATTCATGTTCTCTTCTTTTGTTTTACATTTATCTATGGTAATAATCTGGAACAGCAGTTTCTTTTTCAGTCTCCGACTCAGATGGGAAAGGCCATCATCTAAGTTAGGGGGGTGGCAATTAAACATGCAGAAAAAATGACTCAAACAGAACGGATTGAGAGCTACGTTGATGATACATCTAGACAACAACATATTGTCCAGCATGTTGATGTTGATTCCCAGTGAACTAGCTCAGTTGCCAGAAGCAGTGTAACTGCTTGTGCAGTTTCACTCAGACTGGGGATTGGACTAGAGAGTGTAGTTCATAGCTAGAGTTGGATAACTCTGCATGACACTGCATTGTACTTGCAGTGATGGGACAGAGAGCAACAGCTATGCGTGAGTTTTTATGTAAGTTGAAGGCATTTTCAGATTTAAAGAAGACAACCTGCTATGGAACTGTATTACTGACCTTAGTCCTAAATTATTAGTTTTATGATGTATTGGTATGTACAGAAATCTAAGACATTCATATTTTATATGAAGTAATAATATGTAAAAGGAAATTTAAGATGCATCCTGCTGAATGTTTGTGTTAATTCATGTAATCTACTTCACAGGCAAAAAAAACCAGGCAAGAACATTCACAATTACGTGGTACAGCCTGATGATGTTGGTTCGTGATGTTGGTTCTTTAATCAGAACAGTGGAAAGTCAGCATGGATTCTTTTGTTTTACAGAAACAGGAAGAATTGAGGTTAATGAAAGGTTAATTAGAGTTTAATTGCTAGCTCTTTTTTTTTTTCCTCTTTACTTTGGGTGATAACAGGAATGTTAGAATCCTTGACTTTGATGGCAACAGATTGGGCAGGCCTGGTGTTGATTGCTACTGCCAACATGAAAGTGGTGCTGCAGTCCTGCAGCTCCAGTTCTTAATCAATGAGGTAAGGATATATTTACTCAGATTGTTCTGTATAAATTTAGAAGTCAACTTGTGTGTTGTAATTGAGTGATATAAATTTTCACATTGAAAAATTTTGCTAACGAGTAAGTGGCGCACATCTACAGTATGTTCACCATACAGCCTTTTAGAAGATTGTTTACGGGACTGCATACAGGGAAAAGTGTACGTTGTATACGTTGGTATAAAGTACTAAACAAAAGGCAGTCAATACACGAATGTATGCAGGTAGATGCAGAATCAATTAAATTACTAAATATTCTGCACAGTCCTGTTTCAAATGGAAATTAATAAATGAGCTAAACCTTTCTGTAGAAAGATATTGATGGTTATTGGCTGAAAGATCAATAGTTGGGGTTATGCTACTACTTGAAGCAAGGAAAAGCAGTTGCAGGGGTCATCAATCAAATCAGCATGCCTAGTCTCTGTAAATGGTTTGTCGAAATCAAGTTTAGACAACATAAAGAAACAGTGACAGATTATAGCTGTCTTTGTGCAGAAGATCTCTGGAGATGGTAATAAGCAAGAAGACTTTCTGGAGCGTATAAATCTGGGTTTCTTTTTTCCCTAAAATCTCACAACTTGGCTAAGTTAAAAGATATTCATAGTTCAGTTTTCTCTGATAAGTTTTCTCCCCTGATATAAGGAAATAATTTTGACAGTTCCATGTCCTCTTTCTTAACATGGAGATCTTAGAGCTTCTCAAGAAGAGAGTTTTAGTTTCATGGTTTTTTTTGAAACTGAGAAATATTTTTTTTATACATGTTTGGAGAAAGTACATAAACCACAGAAAGAGAAGAGAGAAATGAAACTTTAGAAACAATTAGTCCAGTAGAATTCTCTAGAGGAAGACAAGGATGAAAACAGGGAGGCTAAGGTTTGAAACGTTGTTCCTTCTTTTTGTTAGCAGAAGCCCTAGTGCATAGGATTAATTTGTTATCTGTCATGGAGATTCTCTCTTGCATTTGTTCCAACTCTTTGGGAGATGAGAATTAAAGCATGGGTTACGCTGTATTAGAGAAGCCTCACCTTCATAAATGTGTCAACATTTAAAAGGACAGTTGCTATGATTAGGAAGGAAATCCAAGAAGAAAAAAGAAAAGTTTATCTATCAGTCACAGTTGATATAAACTGGATTTATAGTTACATTCTTGCCCTTCCTCAAAATAAAGTATTGCCTTCTGTTTGGGCAGTATCTAATTCCTCTCTGCCATAGTAATACACAGGAATAGATCCTTTTTACTAGAGCTGATATGAGGAGTGTAAATGTAGTAAACCACTGCAGCAGCAGTAGAGAGCTTCCTCTGCAGTCTGTTCTCATGGCAGCACTGTTCCTTGGGGAAGGGAAAGACAGTAGGAAGGAGGTAGAATAAATTCACTTCAAGCTGTCCAGGCAGATAGAGATCTGGACCTTGGAAGCTGTTCATTCTGTCTACCAGAAGCAGAACCAATCTTCAGAGTATTTCTGATCTGTGATAAAGACTCTGTCCTTTTGTCTGTATCTCTTAGTTCTTCGTAGGTCCTCACCTTGTGCTACCTGTCCCTATTTTCTTCCCTACATCTTCTTTTCACAGTCTCAGTTTTGAATTTCTCGTTGTTGATACGACTACTACACTGTGCTTGGCACTGTCACTTCTGTGTAGGTGTGCAAACTAATACCTTTTTCCTTTGGTTATATCCTTCATGTTCACCTCTTTAAGTAAGTGTTGTCTGTCCTGCTTTGTGTTAATCCTGTGCTTATGTGGAAGTACATGAGTGCTTGGATGTTTAACATTGCAGAAAAGCTTTAATTTGAATTTTAAATTGATGGAAATTTAATTTAACTTTGGCTGCAAAGTAATTAATTAATGCATTAATTTAAAATATTTACATTTACCAGATCAATTCCCATTTACTATAATTTATGGTAAAATATATTTTTCCTAGAATAAAGCAGTGATTTTTCATAAACTGTATCATTGTCTATGGGTAGATTATTAAAAACTGAGGATCACTTTAAGAATAAGACAGAATCAGCAGAAGAGTAATATTTTGTGTCTTTTCTAGGGTGCTTTGGTCAGTGCAAGTGCAGATGATGCTCTTCATTTGTGGAATCTCCGACAGAAGCGACCAGCTATCCTACATTCTCTGAAATTTAACAGAGAAAGGTAAGACCCCATGACACAAAACCTCCCTCATTTAAAAACCCACCAAACTTACTTTCTAGATTTATACTAATACATGTTTAGTAGTTTCTCTTTATAAACGGGGACATACTTTTGCCTCAACACTTTTTCTTTCATTGTTTGAGCCATATTTCCACAGAACAAAAAGTTCTCTTTCTGCAGTCTTCTCAGAACTAGAAAAATCTTGTCTACTTTTTGTCAAAATGTTTTTTATCTTACTTTTTATTTACATGAACCAGTGTGAACAGAAATGTGTTCCTTTTTTCTTAAGACCAGACATAAGCACTGAGATCATTTAGGCTGATCCATTTTTCAGAACTAGGAAGAGTTCCTCAACTAGCTCTTTTCAGGGAAATAATTATTTTCCCTGCCTTGGAAGACTTTTTTTTTTTTTTTGTAAAATACTGGAGGTTTAGCAGAAATAATGAATTTGGGAAACTATGTTAAATGTCCAATGAATCGAAGTGTGTTTTCCTGAATTTTACATGTTCAGTGCCAAATTCTAGAAATTTCAACTGAAAGTAGATTAAATGAGTGGTTGTAATTTTCAAACTCAAACAGAAGCTGAGCACTTTAATCTGTATTTAGTCACTCAAGTAAAACTTGCTACAACATCATGGTATTTGAACGCTACACTTTTGTTAATATTAAGAAAAACTCTCTGTTTCTATTAAGGAACTAGGCCAGAAGTCAGAAGAACATAGTTAAGTGCGTAAGTGCAGCAGCTGGGTTCTTGTAAGTCCTTGAGCAATACAGTTATTCTGTTCTTAATTTTTGGGATATATATTTTTTTTCTAATTTGAAAACAGAAGAATAATGCTAGTATGGTTTTGACTGGAAGCTTAAGGGACATTGTAATTCTCTTAGTGTACACGTCCAGTGTTTCTTGAGGTGCAGTAGTTTCTTTTAGAAATTTATAGATTTGTTTTTCTGATGGTGGAAGATATCAGTACTTTAGCAGGGCTGTGAAGTAAACAGGCTCATCAAAGCTTTAGCTACTGCCAATCTGAAAATCATTATGGAAATAGTCTTTGCTTTTATTGTTATTGTGCAGATACACATCATGTTTGCACTTAAATGTCACCAAGTTTCAAGGTCTGTTGTGGGAAGTACTGTGCAATAATTTAGAAATTGTACATTCTAACTCCAGAGAGTTTATAATTTATAGCAAATGTATATTTGGGAGTGCATTAGGGGAGATTAAGAAGAAAAATTATACGTACATTTGCTTGCTGCTTCTGGACAAAAAGTCATTATTTTACATATGTTAAAACATTTGAATCTTGGTATTCTCATCCACAATTTGTCACTGATAAATCTCAATATTGTAGAATTGATTTCAGTACATCTTGGTCCGGGTTTCCCAGCCAGCAACCTTCCATATGACCTAACGAGTCAGTACTTATATGAACGTTTTGTCTATTCACCTGTTTGTCTGTCATTTCTCTTCAGAGGGACTAGTGCAGTCTCTTGGTCAGAATTTTTGTTGAAATTTCTTATAAAAGAAACTCACACACATTTGGACATTGCTGGAAGCAAAATGTTCCATCACATTTACCTAAATTTTCTTTTCCTTCTGAGAGCCTAAAGCATTGGGCAAAATATTTGGAAGCAAGTTACTTGAAATACTGGAAACTTTTGTGTAGAACCTAATTTTGTGTAATGACTTGTTTTAACTGATTTTTAAAGAGGATCTGGAGATGTAGTTATTTCTAAGAAATGCACAGCTTGCTCTACTGCTATTTATCAAGTTCTAGTAAGTTGTGAGTGAGTAAAAATAAGTACTATTAGTTCTTTCACACATTTTAAGTAACTGTTACAATCACTGCCATTTAAATAATTTGTATTAGCATATCAAAGGCTATAAAGCAAAAATCCTGATCCATTGCTATATAATTTTGTCAAAGAAGGCAGTCCAGTTTTAAATTAAGAAAGAGTTTACAGTAAGTATGAAGAAATAAATCTGTAAGCAGTTTTTTCCCTTCTCAGAAGCCTCTAGCGCTGCCCTAAGTTTTTAGGGGGTTGTGTTCAAGCACTTGGCTCCAGAATAAAATCTCTTCATTTTTATTATATTTTCTTTTAACATACATATAAAGTAATTTCAAATTATCTAGCTTGCAGTTTTGTAAGCTTGATTACACATTTACTATGTAAAATTCAACATAAGCCTCTGGACAAATAGTAAAAAATCCCATTAATTTCAAACATTTCTCTGCATAGAGATACATGCCTAACAGAGTTAAGTCTGAAAGAGAGCTTCTGGGTTTTTTTCTGAATATATTTTTTGTGTTAGAGCACAGAAGTTATGAATTATGTCGTGCTCAGAGGAAAAGCNTTTTCCCAATGTCCAGCCTAAACAAGGAAGATCATTGTATTAGTCCAGATTCTTGATTAATTTGACTTCAATTAATTAGCTTTCATGTAGAATCAGTTTAGTTTGAGTTTTTTAAATATTTGATGCATGAACCATACTGCTGTTAGATTCTGTTAGATGGTTGAATGCTGCTTAAGTCTTTGGCTATTACTCAATGCACCAGTCATCATATTGTTGAACTGTTTCGTTTGCAATTTGCTCCTGTTTCTTGACATTTAAGATTGCAGGATAGTGGACTAAAATCTTCTCTTAGCAGTGTTTATAGCAGTATTTATGCAACTACTTGAGTCAAATTTCCCTAACTGTATACACATATTCCCTCCCACAAATGTATTCTTGATTTGCTTTTTGTGAGAGATTTTCTGCGGTATGTTCTTGGT
>WAAB01005635.1:3944-97017 GCA_013389865.1 Piaya cayana | reverse complement strand
TTTGCAATTTGCTCCTGTTTCTTGACATTTAAGATTGCAGGATAGTGGACTAAAATCTTCTCTTAGCAGTGTTTATAGCAGTATTTATGCAACTACTTGAGTCAAATTTCCCTAACTGTATACACATATTCCCTCCCACAAATGTATTCTTGATTTGCTTTTTGTGAGAGATTTTCTGCGGTATGTTCTTGGTAATAAGTTATGTCCTAGAATATTGTAACACTGCACAAATAATTATGGGATATACTGGTGTGACATTGACAGTATTAACTTGTCTCTGATAATTCACTGCTTCTTTACTAAAAGTCTCTTTGGAGAAAGCATAGAAGGAATGCTGATTTAAAAGACAGAATGACAAAGTAATATTTTTGTTCTACAGTGTAATGGCCATGACTTTTTCAGCAAATTATATGGTTTTCCCTCGTATCAAATATAACATTAACATCTTAAGTTTCTACTTCCATAATAGGAATGTGATAAAATGCATTAAGATCTCGCAAGAAAATATCAATGTAAGCAATGTGTTCCAGCACTCGGCCCCATGCCAAGAGCTCTAAAGATAACACATTCTCTTAATGACATGCTTGACAGTAGTATATGGTTGATAATATATAATTTGCTCTTCCATTTACAAATAGGAAGCACAGGTAAAACTTTTTAACCTCTGGAAACACTCCATAAAAATCTCTTTAGTACTTTTGATGGGTAACATTATGGTAATTTTCCTCATGTTAGTCCCTCCTTTTCCTTCTTTGATGTCATTAGGAGATGCCAGATTCATCTTCAGTAGACATTTTAGACAAAATAAGTAATTTAACTACTGGAATTAGACAGTCTCTATCTGCTGCAAAGAACATTAGGATGAAGCTAAGCCACTGAAAACTATTATAGGTCTTAATTTTTTAATATAATCAGAGTAAACTTCAGTAAATGTACCTATAAATCTGTAACAGTTAACATAGTTTTTCCATTCAAGATTACTGCAACCGAGACAGGAAAACCAGCAAAGATTACAGTGCAAAATTCAGGTCCTTTAGACCTGTGTGCACTATTTTCATGTATGAATACTGTTCATCTCCTGTTTCTCTCAAATTGAGCTACTTCAATTGTGTGGTCTGGCATAGGGGATAGCTCTCCTCTTTTTCCTTCATTAGGTAGTGCAGACTGGCATGTTACAAGTGAACCAACAGCACTACAATGGTTTATCCACTGACTTATACTCTGCACGCGTGAACATAGTGTACAAGTTCTGTTGGGTTTTAAAGCAATCTGCATTCACTGTGCACCAATACCATAACAGTACTGTAAGTGCCCTTATGCAGGGAATGACTAGGTAACAAAATCAGAGCCTCGGGGCTCTGATCTGTAACACTTTATTCAGTGTTAAGGGCATGCTGGCACAGAGGGAGACATGCCTTTTAAGTGGGTGACCTTTAGAGCAATGATCTCAGCTAGCTGTAACTTACTGTTAGTTAGAAATTTGACTCTTACATCTGAGATTCTGCAGTATTTGAACAAGGTGATTTAGAGTGTTACTGCGATGCTTGGAAGCAAAGAGAAAAAACAAATACTTCTGTATGTGGTGACTTTTCTGTTGTGTGTTGATCTATATTCTTTCCTGAGAGCAGACATATCTTTGTCTAGCTGTCTTGACCTGTCTTTGCAGGATTTTGTGTCCTGTGTTTTTAAGAGTTTACCTCATCAAAATGACAGCAAGAGGCTATTGAATGGATACTGGTGACTGGCTGTGCAGTCTCAGCAGTACCTGTATCTGTTTACTTCTGTGTTAGGGACTCGTGAGTTACTAAACTTAGATTATTTGTCTCGTTGGCCATCCAAGGAATGGAATTCCTGTGGTAGTTTGACCGTGCATAAAGGGGAGCATCCTGGTTAATACTGTATAAATGCAAACTCTGTTTTGGTTATGTAACAGATCCAACAAACAAAATTCACAACTAATACTATAGCTTGGGGACCAAGAGTGTGAGGCAAGAGACAAAGACATGGTTATAGAACATGTTCTGACCTATCACAGTGTGACAAGGCTCAACTCAATCGCTTCACTCATACTGAGTAGATGCATGTTCAAATATAGATGTTTGCTTACCCTTAGTCAGACAACGTCAGTGTGCAAGAGCGAACAGTGAGTTAATGTGGAGTTTCTTGTGAAACTCAAGAAATCCATAACAAAAACTTCCCATTTACTGACCGAGACTTACAGTGAAAATATCTGAGAGATCAAGCTGGTGCTCAAAGGAACCCATTTGTTGTCAGTAGAAGATATGAAATCAAAAATGACAGAGATCGTCAACAGCTTTTCAGAAAACAACCTGTGGCCTTTGAATGCTGGCAGCATCGTATGCAGCTGTGTGCCAGCTCGGAAGGGAACTGTTTTGAAGGCGATCATAGCTGATTTTCTTTATTTGTTAAATAAAAGGAATCTCAGGGGGGTTTTTTTGTGTGACCTCATACTTTCCAATTAGTCAGAGGCCTGTTATCAAGCATGAAAGCAGTTAACAAGCTCAGTGCAGTTGCACAACCATTCTATACCAAGAAACAGATTTTGATTACATCATGTGGGGCAGCATTTAGCAGTTCAAAAGAACCACAGAATTCAAATAGAAAACAATATTTGACCGTACAGTTCTGTCTACCTTTTACAACAAGAGACAGTTTGTGGGAAGAATATAAAATTTCTCAAACTGATGATAGGAAAAACTGAGGAAAACAGAAGAAGCCATGCAGTTGATGAGCATTTGCTTCTACATCTTGAAGAAGCTTTTACAGAACCTCGTTGAGCATGGGGTTTTTATGTCATCTTATGAAATATATATTGCCAAGTGTCAAGACAACACATACCTCACACATGTAAGGCAAATAATAAATGTGTGTGGAATGCTCTTGCATAAACGTTGGTCACTTTTGAAAGAATAAAGCTCAGGGATTTAAATCAGCAAATAATGTTGTTTGCATGCTGTTAATGACCTTAGAAAGATTCCTGAAGGTTATAAAGAACAGCCCTGGTCTATAGGGCTGTGCCTTAGTACTGTAGAGCAGAAAAGTAGACTTTCTCAAATGACCTTTCAGAAAGACAAAAGACTGGATACAAAGATTCTCCATTGAAACTGTCCCAAATCATGTTTGTGTGGTTACCACTCACCTCTGCCTTCTCTGTTAAAATAAAAAAATTGCAAGATTACCTTCTTTTTCAGGTCTTACATCATGTTATGGCAAATTTCATAATACATTTAACCAGTAGGATCAATGAGAGCCATAAGCTCATCCTGGAAAGATGCAATGACTTGAAATTATGAATGCCTTGGTCATAAAAAAAAAAAAAGCTTAGCACAAGCATTTTGGCTTTTTTCTTTTCAGTATACATTAGCTAAACAATCAAAAAAGAATAAAAATACAAATCACGGATTAGCTTGCTGATACCAAGAATCAGTAGGTTTGATTTGATAAATTTATTAAATTATGCAGTTCCAGTGAGATAGAATGAAAATTCACATCCCTAAGATTTTCTTTTTATAAGATCTTAAATACGTGGGCCTTCTAGTGGATAGGAGCTGAAGAGAACTTCTAAGGCTAGTTCCCTGCAGGTACAGACCAGGCAACTCGGGTACCTCCTTTTATACAATGACAAGCTGACTACATTTTGCATCAATAGGTGCTGTTCCCTTATGATCCTGGTAAGAAAGACACTCAGCCTCTGTAAGGTGTCATTCAAAAAGGTATTTATTAAAGCCAGCACTGTAAAGAATGAGAGAATTGTACAGATAAACTGATGAAGGGGCTCGAGAACAGGCCTTATGAGGAGCGGCTGAGAGAGCTGGGGTTGTTTAGGCTGGAGAAGAGGAGGCTGAGAGGAGACCTCATTGCTCTCTACAAATACCTGAAGGGAGGTTGTGGAGAGGAGGGAGCTGGCCTCTTCTCCCAGGTGTCAGGGGACAGGACAAGGGGGAATGGCCTCAAGCTCCACCAGGGGAGGTTTAGGTTAGAGATTAGGAGGAAGTTTTTTACGGAAAGGGTCATTAGGTACTGGAATATGCTGCCCAGGGAGGTGGTTGATTCGCCTTCCCTGGGGTTGTTTAAGTTACGAGTAGACGAGGTCCTGAGGGACATGGTTTAGTGTTTTGTGGGAGTGGTTGGACTCGATGATCCGGTGGGTCTCTTCCAACCCGGTGATTCTGTGATTCTGTGATTCTGTGATAATCTTACATCCTTCCCTGCAGATTCTGGGAACCACGAGCCGTGCATCATCAAATGACCCTCCAATCAGCAGGCTGTGCAGACCCAAACCATAGATAGGGTTATCTCATTTGGGTCATTCAAGTTATTACAGGATTAAAATTAACTCCTCCACATGCAGTGTTCTTCAGTCAGGATCATGACATTATTACATAACTATTCACACTTAAGTTCAGTGTTCTTCCCATTTAGGGAAAGTTCAAGCTAATTTCATCCTTCTGATGCCAAGAAACCTTCTGGCTTCAAGACTGAATTTATTTTTCTGGCCCTTTCATTCCCATTCATTATGACATTCTGATATCCGTGCTGTCATCTCTCTTACGTGCTGTTAAACAGCTTATTCTTATCCATTCACAGCTTTTCTCTTTTCTTCACTACAAAAATCAAGATTACGTGTTTTCCTTTATAAATTTCTGTCTTTGCTCCCTTTTCCTTTATTTAGTCTTTCTGCTTATATTAGTTCTTGTGAAGCTGATGTTTGGAATGGAAACATAGTCTGGATATGGTCCCATCTGTGCTTTTGACATTGATATTACCTTTTTCTTTTGTAATCTCTGAAGGAATATGCTTACAGATGCATACTGTAATAACATCACCCTTTGACACGGTTTCATCTTATCAGTGCTTGAGGTCTTGCTGTGATTGAGTAATTCACCCATTACATTTCTCCACTGATGTATATCTAGCCAGCAAGGAATCTGCTGGTTTTCAGTGCTATTCTTTAAAGCAAAGGTAGAGCAAGGCAAGCAAAATCAAAAGTATTTTTTTCCATCACTTCTGTATCATTACTTCCAACTCTAAAGTGAAAGCTTTTATTCTTTGGAGTTTGTGCAGGTTGCCTGTCCTTCCTCTGCGATATTTTGTCCTTAAGAGTTTTCATTAACATTAGTACCAAGATCACTTAGGAAATTACAAGATCAGCTCTAAAACTAATACTGTATTTAATTTAGACGTGTGCCAGGTTTCCTACAATGGGAATATTTTGGAATAGCCTACCTTTGGTAAACCTACCTTCCCTATTTTTCCTTAACTTTTAAAATCTGTCCTTTTGAAACTCAAAACCTCAGTGTATTTTTGTATATGTGAGCTATCAGTAATAGCATTACAGTCACACCAGGATACAGGACAACATGGCTTAATATTCTATCAGTTTTAATATTTTTATGTTTCCCTTCTTGAGTGAAATTTATAATGCAATCTGAGTTGATCCCACTGTGGAGAAAGTTTTACAAGATCTTAAGCTGGCTAGTTTGAAACTAGCTTGGGTTCTCTATGTTTAAAATACATCAGAGTAGGTGTTACTCTAAAATAATGTCACCTTTTATTGATTCATTGACTGTTTTCTAGAAAAATACATTTGTTGCCATTTGCAGAAATATCTAGACTCTACAATTATTAGCAATACTTGTTTTCTAATCTGTACATGATGCTATAAATTGTCTTCTGATTGCACAAGTCCCAGTCATATTTATCATTCTAGAAGGTTAACAAGATCTCTGTTTATATCCAGGTCCAACCTTGATAGGAATTGTTGGACTCAATTATCCTGTGGGGATTTTCCAACCTAGTGATTCTGTGATTCTGTGAATGTAGAAATCTCTGTTCTTTTTTTAATGGTTCTTTTCAATGTTTTCCAGAAGTAATTTTCAATCCACCAGGATTCTGCCAATATTACTATTTTCAGTTTAATTTCAATTAGAAGTATCCTTAAGTGTATTATGCCACCACATCTGGGTTTAGACCAGTTTGGTAAAAAACTTATCTGAAGGTAAATAGTCATTTAAGATCTAGTTCTACACAGCTATGTACAGAAAAGTTCTGTTTCCACAATGAGACTTTAAAATATGCAATAATAATGTTAGCACAGTATATAGTAATTTGATTTTTTATAAGTGCTCAGTAAAGTCTCAAAAGAGCAAATACAGTTATCATTTCACACTGGTTACATATATATATATATCTTCATTTTAAAAGCTTATATCTGGGACCTAAGAAACCACATGACAAAGTATGATGAATAAATTGGTAAATGTTTTTCTATTTTATGGTTATTAATCAGTTGAAAATCAATTCACGTTTTCCTCACAATGGTGTATTAAAAGCACGTTAACAGAAAATGGCTGATATGTTATATATGGATTATGAAAGGTGCTTACAGCCAATTGCTCCTACTATCCCCCTATTACCAAAACTGTACCACATAGCCTTTACTTCCTCCAATCTGCCCCTGAGCTGCTCATTTGACTTATTACTTTATTTAAAGCTTTATGCATAAAATATATTAGCAAATACATAAAGGAGTCTTGGGATTTGATCTGAGACTATAGAAGGCATATCAAGTAAAGGTTTCTAAAAAAGAATTTTCTCAACTCTGAAACACCAAAATTATTCTTTCTAGCTGGAAGTAGGCCAAATATTGTGGCTATAAATACAGCCTAGTTAAAATATTTGAAAAGTGGAATTTACTTATAACACAATGAAATAACTTTATAAATTTTTTGTATATATATATATATATGTATGCAAGTGAATGCAACTAAATATGTGTGCATGAGTGTGCACATGTACATACAGATACACACATGTATGAAAGCATCATGACCCTTAGAACTGCTGGAGAAAAATTCATGATGACCAGAGGACTTGACAACAGTACAGGGCTAGAGGGTCCTCTGGCCTGACAAACCCTCTTTTCCAATTTGCCTCTTCCTCTGTGTCACTCTGTGTGCACTTCCTTCTCTTATTTCTGTGAGAAAACATGTATGTCCTTTTAAAATTCCATTTCACAAAGCACCTTTGTGAGGTTTTGACTTTACTTCAATAGAGAAGGAAAACATACCTTGAATTATTTTTTTTTGTGCCACCTGGCCACTCCTCATTGTCTGAGTAACTTGTGTGCTCCTTTCTTTCCTCAGAAAAAAATGCTTTAGCTCTTAGCAGCAGACATAATGTTGCTATATGCTGCGAATTTTAGCTCATATACAAAGCATTGTGCTTGTTGTTTCTAGTGCTTTGTAGAAAATAAAACATGTTTGTTAATAGATTCCTGATTTTTTTTTTGAGAAAACACAGGGTAACATGTTATGTTGTTTTCATATAGCAGCTGTTTTGCCAAACTGCTCTAAAGCGAGGTTTGGATAGCAAAACTTAAAATATATACATGCAGCCATACATTGAAAAACCATGTTGAGGTGGTTGTTGGAGTCTGGCTGAGAGAGTTGGGGTTGTTCAGCCTAGAAAAAGAAGGCCACAGGGAGACCTTACGGCAGCCTCCAGTACTTACAGAGCTACAGGGATGATGGAGACAGATCTTTTAGCAAGGCCTGTTATGACAGAACAAGGAGTAATGATTTTAAATTAAGGGCAGGAAGATTTAGACGGGATAGAAACAAGAAATTTTTTACAATGAGTGTGGTGAAACACTAGAACAGGTTGACCAGGGAGGTAATGGAGGCCCCATCCCTGGAAATATTCAAGGTCATGTTGGATGGGGCTCTGAGCAACCTAATCTGGTTAAAGATGTCCCTGCTTCTGAAGAGGGGGTTGGACCAGATGACCTGTGAAGCTCCCTTTCAACCCAAGTCATTCTACGATTCTGTATTTTGTGACCTTACTTACAACAAATAAGTTCAATACTCCAATATAAATATGTATCATCTACTTCATATCATAAATACCCATATTTGTCAAGATCTGAGAAAGATTTCTTTTAAAAGTTAAAAAACTTCAGGCAGCAGAAACAGTTTACATTATCACTGGGAATATGCAGCTTGTTAATTTACAGTATAGTTACAGGCATTCTATAGTTTGGGGTTTTTAGGTTTTCAAATTCGAGTTTTGAGATGTCTTTCATAGCCCTTTTCAGATCTCTTCATTAACCTTTATTATAGTGGATTTCCAGTGATATATTAAAGCAGTGAAGGATATGCAAGCATTCTGTTGCAGCTAGATTCCTGGAAAACACACCGCCTCTTTCCTGCCCAGGCACATGGCAGCTTCAAGCAGAATCCACTGCAATGATTTAGGATACTTTTCCTTCTGTCACAATAAACTCTGGGCATTATTCCAGTAAATCAGAAATAGAGCTAGTAATGTCAGCACTGAGATTATCTCATTAAACAGTACATGAGCAGGAAGACAAGACAGACTACAGATTGCAGAAAAACAAGGACCGTTAATCACAGAGTCCCTGTCTACTGAAGCATAACAAATGAGAACAGCTGGTGTCCAATAAATCTACATGATTTTAATTGATGGAAGCTGTTAAGAAAAAAAAAAGTGTATATACAGAGAAAGAGTATAAACATGTAAAACTGCAATTTTTTTATGTTTTACTTTGAAGTCCATTTTAGAATTTCAGTGTTCTCCCAGTAGCAGAAAGACATTCAAAATGGCTTGATAGCTACTGATAAAAAATAAGTTTTCAATTCACTATAGTAAGAATGTATGATATAAGCACAGATTTGTGTATGTTCTAGCAAGCAGGGGATGAAATAGTAGCGTATCTTTTTACTTTTCTAGCAGCTCTGTACAGTTAAGTTGTTAAGCAAAAAGACAGGCTTCAACCTTTCGTCTTTGAGCTAAGTCCCAATTTACTTTTTTTGATACTACAAGATTGAAAAGTATAACCTGTGGTTTTTATTTAAAGCTTCAGTGTTGGGTGAAAGGATGAGAGAAAGTTTACCCTTAGGAGCTGGGTTTTTTTTTTAATGCAACTGCTATAAAATCAATGAAAGAAATTAATCAAAAACTTTCTCTTTTGAGAACATTATTTTCTTCTTCCATCCTTTGGGTTTTGGCTTTCTTTTATTGCTAAGAAACTTGCCGGCTCTTACTGTAGTCTGTGTCGCCCATCGCTGTCGCTATGCTTGGTATTATAATTCTGGTTTTATTTAACCTTCAAAGAAATTAATGGAGAAGAAGTGAAGTACTACAGATAAGAAACAGTGATTTCACAAGCCAGTAGACAAGAGAAAAACTATGTACATTGTCTTTCCCCTGAAGATGAAAGCAGGAGTCTGTTTGTCTGCCCTGTTTCATTAATTTGCTCACTTCACTGATTTTGTGCAACTTTTATTCTCATTTTTGTTGTCTTATAACCTTGAGCTGGCATCAGAAACGAAGTGGAAGCCAATGGAAAGTATGCTGGTTTCTTGCAGCATCTTTTTATTTTTAAGGAAGAAAGTTTCCACGTGATTTACCTTTTTGCTTGTATCCAAGCCAGCCCATTACACCTTTTTAATCTACTGCATTACTGTTGTGATCTAATCACGGAGAGTATGCCACAGTCATTGTCAGTGATGGTGTTCCCACATGAAAGACACCCCAATGGACTTACAGTCAGAACTGTAAAAGAGAGTTGACAAAGAGCATGTCTTTTTCCTGTATGTGTGTTCAAGAGGAAGTAAAGTAATTTCCTGTCATCCTGAAGATTAAACAGATTATTAGTAGTGGCACAGGCTGCAAAAGTTGTTACTCCCTTGGATACTGGGATTTCAGGAGGGATTTTGAAGTTTTTCTGGAGCTCCCTTAATGTCAGTTAACATGATGTAAAGCTAGTGCTAAGACAGATAGCCATTGAATTACCAAGGCTGTGAATTTAAATGCATATATCTTGTTTTATAGCAAGTTATTGTACAACTATCTTTTCATATTTGTTATGGCATTTTGAATAGGTCAGAGTGATCATTTATGGAGTTGTAAGAAGGTCAGTTGTAGGAAATCAAACTGGTAAAAACCAAAGGACCTGTTGGATTTTGCATACTTTGACTGTCCATGTAAAGTGCTCACGACAACCTCATGAGCTTTTATTCAAATACATAAATTCAGACAGATCTATATGTTTATTAATCTAATAAATTGTAATGCATCTTATAAGTTTTTAACTTATCAATCTGATTTATTCTACAGTCTTTTATGTTAACTGCTTGTGAATAATTTATGTTAACACCCATTATAAATGCTCAAATAGTTGCTACACTAAAGTTCTGTGTAGTTAACATAGGCTTTCATGTCTTAAAACAAGTATTTATGGAATGTTGTGAACTATTCATGACAGTTGTGAGTGCAAATTCATTTGAAATAGTAAGCTTACAATTAAAGAATATGCCTAATTTTAGGCTTGTAGGACTATTTCACCTGTCAAGAAGTTTTGCACAGCAACTTCTACCTTATGAAAACACAGAATGGGGAAGAGGAGTGTGTCTGTTACTTATATACAGCATGTCCACTGGTAGCAAGAAAAATACTTTGCTTAGGATATGTTTATGTTTCTATTAAAATTATAGATGGAATCCTGAGTTGTTGTACCTCAGCATTCATAGGGAATATTCCATCATTGAAATACTTTAAATCAAGACAGATATCTTTTAGTAATTTGTTCGAGTTCAAGCAGTAATTAATTTGAAGAAATCCTAGGGCCTGTCTTAAGCTAAAGAGAGGAGACCCAAATGTTTATATCTTGTATTCTAATCCACAGATTAAATTATAGCTGTTGTACAGTGACCATATTGAATACTTGTATCTGAAGTGATACAAAATAAAGACAAATAAAACTCACTTGTGAACTGATTGGGTAAGATGAATAATCTGAGACACTGAATGTGAAAGATGTTGACAAACAGATGTGTAACATTAGAAAGTAACTGCTTTGAATCCATATTTCAGTCATATGCCTTTGATAGTAACATTTATTGATTTGCCTCGTGTAAAGCAATTCATTTTGCTGTCTCTTGCTTTAAAACATTGATCGCTATGGGCTTCTTCATGAGGACTAACCTTAAGTGCTGCCTTCAATTTGTCCTACTGTTTGCAAGTATTGATAGCTCAGTCAGGAAACAGGCACAGTAGCATGTGAGCTAAGTGATTACTTGTTTCACAGTATTTAATTGTACATAGTTTCTCATTTCACTAATAACCTAGAATTTATTGCTAGAGATGATTCACTGAGTAGTTATAAACAGCATAGTCACATTCAGCTCCTGACTAATTTGATAGAAAAATAGAACTAAGTTGTAATTATTGCAGTCTTCATTAGATACTCTCCACCCACCCAGTCCTGTCATAAACTTTAATTGCAGTGTGTGCACAATAGTCTTAAAACAACAAAGAATATTTGAGCAGTCTGCATAGTACTCAACTGGAAAAAATCCAGAGATGTCCATTTGGTATTTTGAGAATATAAGTTACCTTAATATTCCTCTTGTGTTCAGATACCTCTAAATAACAGTGGGGTTTACTATTCCAATGCCTTTTGTTATGCTGTCACCAGGATCCAATGCAATTTACGTACAATGTACTTTCAGTTCTGCTTCATGTTCTTCTATATAAGTAATTAAACCAAGAAGGACCAATTCATTTTAGTTTAAAATAAGTGTTGACTGATGCTAGCAAAAGGATATATGTGAAACAGAATTTTTTTCTTAATTTAAATTAAAATTAAAGCACACTTGTAAAAAAACATGTGGACCACAAAAATCAGTCTCAGAGGTGTCTTTGGCTTGTTTGCTGTCTGCTAAGATCTGTACATGTGAGGCTACTATAAATTTCTGAAATTACCTTGTGTGGTATGTGGAAAATCTTGTTTGAATAGGATAAAATTTCTCGTTGTGCTATAGTATCACCAAGACCATGAAAGGAAAAACTGTCCAGATGTATTGAACTGTTATATATTTCACTTGACTTCTAGTCATGCCAGTTAGTAATTTAAAGTACTTCCTGTACTCTTCTATCAGCTCTAGAGATTGTGCATACACGTCAAGTAAATCAAGCTAAACGTTTGAGTTCAAAATCGGAAATCCTGATAATGGAGTTAATCTTGGATTTCTACCTTCCTAGGGCATCCTGGTATATAATCATTCAAACAATTCATGTTGCAGGGGAACACTATTGTCATTACTATGCACAGACCCAGCTCACATCTATCTGGGGAACTGTACAACCGTCTGCTGCAAATGCATCCCGTGATATGAACGACAGACTGCATGAATTGTTGCTGTAGTGCATGTCTTTTACATGTCCTACATAGCTGATGAGCTCCAAATTTATATATAGTCCTGGGAGAAGACTAAATACCTCCAGAGACCAATTGCTCATAATTAACTTTTTTTTGTGGGATCTGCTGGAGACAACTCCTTTTCTTCATTGTCTGTAGCTTTAGCCTGTGCTTCTATTTCGGCATTTTGGGTCAGCTACAGATTACTTTGCTTGAATATCTGTCTAGATGTTCTTGTGTGCATTTCATGACTTAAAGCAATAAACTCAGCTATAACATTCCCTTGTGAACTGACAGAAAAGCAATCTGACATTTTCTGAGAACACTGGCTAGCTAGGAACTCCCTCAGAAAGACCAGCGGGCTTTCTGCCTCTGGAGTAGGAGGGTCACTAGATGACTCTGGTCTTCTTTGTATGTCAGTGAGAACTTCTCATATTAATTTTGCTCAAAAGTACCAAAAGAGGGCAGAGGGGAAAATATAAATTTAGTTGCAGTTTTGATGTAAAGGAATGAGCAATTAAATAATTAAACTGGAAAAACTGTTCATTATTTTGACAAAAATACAATTTATTTTCCCCCCTTCTGGAGCTCTCTCCACCTTCCACCTGGAAGAGAGTTCCAGGAAAACTTTTCATATTAAAATAGAAAAACAAAAATAACAAAGCAGAGGCAAAAGGAAATGTTCTCAACATTATCTTTCTTTTTTCTTAGAACAATATGTAGTGTAATAAAGATAATTTTAAGTCCTTTGGGAGTTTTAAATAGTATTTCAGAGAATGTGATAAGCTAAATTATTTTAACAACATAGTAGTCTACTAATACACAACAAAGCTTTTTTGGTTAGAGTTGTTAGACTGTACAGTGCTGCAATTTTCTGAAAAATGTACCTTTTCAAGTTTTGCTACTCAGAATATATTCCTTTCTAAAACGAGGTTCCATTTTTTTGACAATGCATCTTTAAGTTATTCCATTGTCCCTCTTATATTGCTTACATAATTCTAGAAGTGTTTTCAGGACTTTTGTTAAAGAGCTTTGGCTGAATAATTTCAGATTTGGGCATCTATTTTTTTTAATTACATTTTATATCCTGTTTTGTTCTCTGAATATATTGGGAAACTGAAACAATATTCCAGACTATTTTGGCAGCACAGAAACACCTTTTTTTATATCAACCCTTTATTTGCTGTATTACTTCTTATAATGATCAATGAGATTCATATTGTGGTTTGCTGCTGAGAATGTATGATATCCACATTTCTGGCTGATTTTCTTTAAGTGACCAATCTTCAGCATATTCTCAGGTTTCCATTTAATTGGGTTCTATATTGTCTCAATCAAATTGACAATCTGATTAAATTTTGGCAGGAGTACTTCCTACTGGCATAAATCACTACAACCCCTACCTTCTTAAGAAGAAAAATAGCCTTTCTCTCTGACTAATTGACTTTTTTTTGTAAGGGCGTCAAAGTACATCTTAATTTTCTTCTAAAATACACGAATAATAGAGGGATAACTTTCATCCACAATGAAAACTACAGCATGAAATTTCATTGTTTTCTCTTGATGAAATCATTATGTAATTTCAGTACTTACTGAAATGGAAGATTTTGATTATAAATCTGAGTTTTCCTTCAAAGCTTCAGAGCCTCAAAGCAAGTTAATACTTTCTGTAAAAGTGAAAAGTCAATAATACATAAAGCAGTTTGTACTTAATTTACATAATTTAAAGTAGAACTATATCAGAGCAGTGCATACTGCACTGTGATATGAAAATCTTATTGCTTTTCTTGGTGAAACCTAATAATGTTTTGAAATGCCTATTTTGAAATGCCCAGTAATCCCTATGCTCCAATAGGTTTGTTACATATCTGGACTGTTTTTAAGGGAATAGCATCTCCTTATAGGGTCATATATTGTAATTCACATTTGGTAGCGTGAATTAACATTTTGGGTAAACAGTGAAGACTGTTTTCACTGTGGAAGAATGAACATGCAGTATACTTTCTTATCAGGTTGTCCCATTGATCTGTCAAAACAAAATGAACTTATTTAAGAAGAAATAGCTGAGCTTAAGAAGACAGTAACATTTGATTCATTCTTCATTCATTTTCTTCATTTTTTAGCGACACCCGATTTTCCTCTGGTCCTTCATACTATCTTATATCTATCCAGCTACTAGTGCCTGGGATTTCTGATGGGCCAGCCGGAAAAACAAGTCTAGTAACAGATGGCCAGTGATTAGTACTTTAGTCTGATTTTTCTCATATTGTAGAACCTTGCTCATGAAACTTTATGTTCTTGAAATTTTAAACCCAAGGCAGGCAAATGGAGGGCATGCAGTAACTGTGAAATTAGGCACCCATTCTGTCTGATTATTGTTGTGGCAGTACAAGCTAGAGAACATGAGCTAGAAGCAAAATTAAAATTTTTAAAAAAAAACAGATCAAGACAGCCTGTAATTGTGTCTGAGGCGATTTTGAGACTTTATTCATAATCGGAGTACTGGATGCAATCTTGTGCTTTGGAGAACAAGTTTTCCACAGTACATGGTACTGGCTTGTGAATGGATTCATCAGAGTACTGAAAATAAATACGGTGCTAGGTGGACTGGAACCTGCTTAGTCTGATGGCACAACTGCGAGAATTTGGAGTAGTAACACTCAAATCAACTAGGGTTCACTTTATGAATTATTTGCCAGTCACTAGACAGATATATTTTCAATGCTTTCAAAGTTACAAGTAATTTCTCTTCCTGTAATTTAACAACTCACTACACAAAAGTGCTGAATTAACATCAATGTGAAATGGATAAGAGGATTTATCAACCAGTGATCCGGGGATTTTTACTCAGGCTGTGCCCTAACAAATCATCCATATGTTTTGGGATGCAAAGAAAGAAAAATAAAGCTAGTACTGAAGTGCAAGACATTTTTTAATAAAATAGACTAAGTATGATCTAACCAGAATTGTAGCAAAAGGTGCATCTGAAGAGAAAGCAAAAGAAATGGAGTTGTTTACTTTAAGGAGAAGGATCAAAAAAGCATGGAAAGCAGCTTCATATTTCAAAAAAGCTACACAGTGAAAAGGGCAAATAGTTCTTTACATCTGTTATGAATAGAGCAATAAAGCTCACAGCTTTAACTCCAGCATGGGATATGTAGGCGGGATACGCATTCTGCATATTTTTCTGTCGGATATTTGTTGATCTGACAGCACCCACATTGTAAGTACTAAGATACTGCTGGAGCATGTTTTCAGATATGTAAAACTGTGATTCCCTTTCTAAAAGCAATTCTCTCGAAAAAACTGGCTCTCTTTCCACTAAATACAGCGGAATTATTGTCAACATTAGATAACTAGTGGTAAAATTTGACCTTGTACAGATGGACAGTGCAACGCCTTTGTCATATTTAAGTCCCACTCAACTCAATGAACCAAGATCTCTGTGAAGGCTGAGCCTTATTCTGGTTTCATGATTCAGTGATAATTTTCCTCAAAATTAGAATATAAATGTTTCATATTTCAACTGTGTTTAATCCAGTGTGATAGAAAAGGTCAAAAAATTTCCTCACTTGAATGCATTCAACATTGAAGTTCTGACATATGATCGTATTCTTGGAAAACAGTAGGACTATCCAAATACCTCATAGAATCTGTTTGAGATCTTTTTCTTTGTAGAGAGTCAGTTACAAGGACTGACTACAGAAAGCACATGAAATTTGTATGAATATTAAACAATTCCTTTAAATCAAAGGGTGACAAATGTTCTACTTGGAAGACTTTACATGAACGAGAGGGCATCACTCCTCTCATTCCTTTATAATTAATTCAGAAATATTGCAGTACCGTAAGAATAAAAACTTGAAATATTTATGTTCTTAAAGACTGTTTATACATTTGCAAGGGAGAAAGGTGTTAAGGATAAAAATCATTGCACAGCCCTTAAAGCAAGTTTGAATATAAAACCTAGAAATAGCTGCTGTGGAGCTGAATGATAAATATAATAACATATGGCATACCAAGAAAAATACCTACTTTTTGTCAAAATTTCTCAGGCTATCGTGTAAGATCAGATTTTCAGTCTCTGTAGGTAGCTGCATTCCATTGTGTTTTAGTAGCACATGTTTTTTTTATTTCTTATTGATTTAGTTTTGCTTGAATATATGAAATATCTATATAGGAATGATAATATCAAAGTAATCTGAATCTATTGACTTGTTATCTGTAAAAACCTTTATATATTATCATGAGCAACTGTCATGACATCTTTCCAAGCAAATACAGCACTGGTTCATCAGCCTGTAAGAATGACAGGAGTGTAGAATTCAGTGTGTCTATGATATAAAACTTAACTGAACTTGGTAATGCTCTTATCTAGTGCCCTGTGCTCCCAGATAGATAATAAAGTGAATGTTTTCTTGTGTGCATGATGGTGTTACACTTCTGTTGCACAGAACATTAATCCTGCTGATGTCCATCAACTTCAGCTCGTTGAACTGGAAAAACTGACTATTCTAAGGAAGGAAATAAGAACACCTCACTCGAGATTTTTGGATACTATCATAGTACTATTTTACATACACTTGGCAATAACATGACTTAGTTCAGTGCTTGAGTGATGTGATTCTTTTTTTCTGGCCCTTAGTATAAGCAAGCAGGATAGCCCTGGTTTGCTTCATGTTCCCTTTTATGATTTTTCTGGAGATGACCCCTAAAACCTGCACATTCTTCAGAATGCTAAGCCTGCTGGGAAGGCTTTACTCAAGTTAAAAATGGAAAGAACTATTATTTTGTCTGCAAAAGTGTTAAAAAACATTGTTGATATGATATTCAGTCACTTCTTGTATTTTATTTTCCAGGATTACTTACTGTCATCTGCCTTTCCAGAGTAAATGGCTCTATGTTGGAACAGAGAGGGGAAATACACACATTGTAAATATTGAGTCCTTCATTCTTTCGGGATATGTTATCATGTGGAATAAGGCAATAGAACTGTAAGTGCGGATATTTTTGCATTTGTGTCTCTCTTGATTTTTATAGCCATTTTAAGATTAATTTTTAAGAATATATATTTTTTAAAGATATTAACCAATCTTTTGAAAACCTTTTATTTTAATGAATGTATGTGCAGTATTAACTGTTTTGTTACAGGACATTAGGAATCCAGATTTATGATAAAGACCGTGTAATTACGTAAGACAAAAAGTTATTTGGCAATCAGTTCAGCTATAAAGTTCCATGATATATAGATAATCATTAATCTCACAAATTCAGAATTTGCAGTTTTTAAAAGGGCAAAAAGATCATCATCTCCTCCAAACATTCTGTGAAGGGAATAATGGAGTATAATGGCCGTAAGATGCTGTGGAGAGCTTTTCTTCATCGATCTGTAGAATTGTTTTGATGAGGAGGAACAGGAGGTCTCTATACCAAGCCTCCTGCTCAACATAGGGCTAATTTCAAAGTTTAATCAGGCTCATCAAAACCTGATGAAGCGGTAGGAAAGGTAATGAGTGTCTGTTAAATTACATTTCTCTGACAGGCTAACACAGATACCTGTGTTGTGGGTATGAAATGGAGGGAGAGTTATATAAAAACATGAGTGGGATAAATCTGTGCTTCCTGCAAGTAAAAGCCTCAATAGAAATGAAAAATTGTTTCTCTGCTGTTTCCTCTGTGGAGTTCCAGCGAGAACAACTGCTGCAGACACTTGTAGTATTTCATGCAGTTTCTGAGATATCTGCTTCATCTTGTAAGGTACCTGTAACCTCTGTTTGTAAACTGAGATTCACCAGGCTCAGTGACCCAAAAGAACAGTATCTATGAACAGGGCTACAGCCTGCAGTGGTGGATCTAATTCTCTGTCCCAAGCACAGATCATATTAATCACAACCACTTATCGCCAACAATCTCTTCTTTCTCTTTTTACCCCACTGTTATTACAGTCATTTCACTGATCACTGTGTGCCCCAGGTCGACATTTTCTTTCCTCCAATCTGCCCCCAACAGACTTCATAGGCACAGTCATAAAAATCTAATTTAATCTTCAAAGGACATAAAAACAGGGATTCAAATGGTAACCAGGATTCAGACTGTCTGCTGAGAAATCTTCTGTCCAGTTCTCAATTTTGGAATGCTTGTTTGTCCTGCCTTTGTAAACATTGCTCACATTTGCTCAGTAGTTTTAGCTGAAAAGTTACTGCTGGAAAATGTGATTTAATCAAAACCAGAACTAATATGTTCATTTTGGCGAGTCCTTCACATTGGAATGATCTCGATTACTTTCTCACTTTCTTTTGGTAATGATAACATATTAGAGAGGGGGGGTTATTCCTATATTTTAAAATGTATGTGTATATACTATATTGAGTAGGTAATGCTTCTGAGGTTTTGAGAACATTTGTGAAAGGTAATGACAACAAAATATAAATAGGCGTCCCACCTCAAGTATTTGGAGATGCTGCATGTTTACCATGATAGTTCCTTCTCGGTAAAAAGCTGCTCTGCCGTGTGCTGTTTGGTTGATGGCTGTGCACAGGTACTTATTCATTCCTGCTTCTAGTTCTATGAATCTTACAAGTTGATCCATGTACACAGTGTGCTAGTCTAAGAAGGCTGTATCCTCTGTGTTCAATCTCATCATCTTCTTGATATGGAATGGAGGAAGTTGTTCTTCTAGCATGCAATACACAGGCAGACAGGAGATCCTGTGTGTCTTCAGATTAATTTTGTCATGTTAGAGTAAGAGGCTGGTGAAGATAATGGTGGTGTCTCCCAGAGCAGTCGCCTTTAACATATACTATAGCACTGCTGATGTTGAAACTAGGTGACTTTTCTCAGTAAAGTAATTGAAACTCTCCCTGTTATATGACATACAATAATAACAAATTATGATATCTCTTCAGTGCTGTTACTTTTTTTGCAGGAAGAGCATAACTTAGATTAATTTTTAAAGGGAATGTTATTAACTCTAAGTGAACTTCATGAGCATGGGCTTGTTAGTAGACTTTCCTGTAGAATAGCAATGAGATGTATTTTTAAGAGAACAACTTTATTTTGTGCCATGGATGTGTTCTTATTTGATTATATTTTTCTAATTTTCACATTATTATCATATTTTAATATTATACAGTCATATGATAGTTTATATTGGAAGGATCCTCTGGAATTTGCTAGACCAGCGTCCTGTTCATACTAAGATCAGCTATGAGACAGGTTTGTTCAGGGCTTTATAGGTTTATATGGCCTGTTGATATAAGGTACTTTCAAAGATTAAAGAAAAACAGAAAATGCATGTATGTAAAACTTCAGGAACAGCTTCAGCCTTGCCCCAAGTGTTCTAAGAAGTAATAGTGCTCATAACGCTGTTTTTCATTCTGAGGCAGATTATGAAATTTCAGAGTGTAGTACTTGTTTGTAGGTGTAAGTATCTCTATACAGTTTGGAAAGAGATCATTTACTTTCTATGCAAGTGCTTTTTTATCAAAATTATTGAAAAGGAAAGCCTAGTAAAAGTGATTGGTTTGCTGCTATATTTGAGTCCTCAGTTTAGATAGAGGGGTTATAAAGAGAATTTTGAGTGTGTCATATTTGTGTGTCTTATTTTTGTGTCATCTGCATCAACAAGCCTGAAGGAGTGTTCTTCCCTCTTCATGCAGCTCTGATCCAATTTCTAAACATCCAGACTAAGTCTACCAACATAACTCAACTTTCTTTCAAAACCCTTCCTCATTTTTCATTGACTTGCACCAATCTTTGATGAAATCACAGTGGATTTTTGTAATGAGGATCTAAATCAGTTGTCACTAATATTTTAAGGCTTTAGAGTGAAAACCAATAGGAGATTGAACTAGTTAATTTTTTACAAACCTGGAATACTTCAGCTCTGGAATGTTAAACTGTGTACATAAGCCACTGCGAAACCCGATTACAGATGAGAGTATAAAAAAATTGTCAGAAATCCCAGTTGTCCTACTTTTTCAGAAGATGGTTGAAGAAGGGCTCTGTACACATTTCTAACACTATGGTCAAAGTAACCCAAAGAGGTCAGAATACCTGTGTGTCATTTCCCCTTTGGAAAACACCTACAGGTTGTATTATAGACTTTCATTGTGGACTGAGTTTGTCCCTCTAAGATCATGATGACATTGCTGCGTAAATAATATAGTAAATGGTATTGGATAGGTAAAAAAAAAGAAAAAAGGGGAAAAAAAAAGAACATAGAATAACTATTCCAACAGTTCATTTTAATAAGTTCGTGCAGGAGGAGAAGTAACAGTCTAGAAGCAACTGCTCCCCTCTCTGTGCATGAACCCAAATGGAAATAGTTCCTAGTACAAAGAAAGTGCAAGTTGCAAGGAGTCCTGCTAGACATTTTAGAAATTGTGTCTAAGACTCAGAGTTGCATCTTGAGGTTGAACTGATTCTTGCTTACTCCAGTTCCCAGCTTTGATCCCCACTACGTGAATGATGATTCTAACTTAGTCATTCAATTTTAAATTTCTCTGTGACTTTACCAATGAAAAGAAGGTCTTAAAATCTCTGGTGTGCTGCATCTTTGTGGGAAGCAGAACTACAGATGTCCGACTACTGGCATTACAGAAGTACTTGCTTCTGCATATGCTTTTCTTAGCGCTGTCGCATTCAGTCATCTCCAATTCTGTAACAATGACTAATATAGATGTTTTCCTTTTTTTTCCCCTATACCACCAGATTTTCTTTCTCCTCAGAAATCATTACAGTGCTTCTGTAATTGTACAAGCTAATTTTTTCAAACATAATTTTTTTCCTCTTTATTTCATTCTATTTTGTTGTACATTACTTTTGCCTTCTTCAAAGATTGTCTTGGTATTTGAAATTCTTACAACATCATGTAAGTTACTCTGTTTCTTAGAGTGCATAAAACCTCTCAGAATGATACATCATGTATGTATTTTATACATTTTCCTGGGTCCAAATTCTAACATAGCTGAAGACTTCTTTTTGAGCTTTCTAATTTCAGAATAAAATAATTAAATAAAAGCTTTCATCCTTAAATTTTTTTTGAAGACTCCTGTTTTACAGTGAATGTTTTCTTCCTTCAATGCCATTGTTCTGAGTAAGAATCAAGACTTACAGTATATCAGCTCTCTCATCTCCCAAAATGAACACACTCCAAATAAATTAATGGCTGCTCCTGTCAGGAATTACTTGTGTTGAAGTGCAAAACAGCTCAAAGTATCGCTAGATTCTTTAAAAACTTCTAGTTCTGTACAGATGTCATGGGAACACTTTGTTCCATTTTTAAGTTCTCTGCAGTCTTTCTTTGTGGGCTTTAAGGTCAACAAAGACTATGAAATGTTGCAGTCTTTTGTATCATTAGCACAGACTTTCTTCTCTTTCTTGCAAAACATAGGTTTTGCTTCAGGAATTTTTTATTACAAATCATAGCTAGTATTTTTTTGGACTTGACCTTCATCTTTTTTCGTTCTGTTGTGTATGGACCTGACTTCATGTTTTATTCTCTTCATGTCTTTTCACAGCTTTTATTTTCTCAGTCATTCACAGCAGTACCCCAGCTAGTATTTGGGAATGAAGAATTCTCTGCTCAAATATTTCACTTACACCTTATTTTCACCTACTGACACCTCTTTATTTTTGCTCTTTCTCAGGGGATAGGATCTAGCTATTTTTTACACAGCCTCCTAAAGCTAATTTGAAGAAATGTGTATACACAAGTATCCGGCCTCAACAATAGTGTGTTTTATTCACAATAGCTTCAAATGTGGTTGGTTTTCCAATACCTCTTTATTCTTCCCAGAAGCTGTTGGATCTCTGGTTTTGCTTTTAATGTAGTTCAGCAGCAGTTTTCTTTTTTTTGTAGGCTATTCAACAATGACAAAATACAACTTTCTGCTCTTCTTGACACCTCTACTGTAATAGCAATGACGGGAAACAAAAAAATTTATATATACTAAAGCGACATGAGGCAAAACAGCTTTGTGCAGAGACATTTCCAGATGCAGTATAATTTACTGTATAAAAGTAGTAATTACTGTATCTCTCTTTCTGATAGCATTTTGTGAGTTCTGTAAACTAATATTATTGATATAATACAGTTAACTAAATAATTGCTTCATTTAATCCTACTTGTAGTGCAGTCATGATGTCTACCCTCAGGAGAAACTGACTATCATGCCTGGCTTTCCTTTTGCAAGCACTGCTTCCATAGGGCTCAAAAAAACATTGCTATCATTTCTATTTATACATACTTCCCTTGAGGAAACAAGAATATACACAAAGTAAACCACTGATCTGCATTTGGCACACCATTTCTAGTCTTAGTGTGGTGCAAAGGACTGTTGTTGGGTTCCTAGCTCTAGTCCCGCACTAGGAAAGAGTTGACATCACTTTAGGAGAAGCAAGCAAGATGCAAGAGATTTATCATGTCTTTTGGCTATCCAGCCATAGGGGAGGTTCTGAGCACCAAGCAAAAGACCATGTAGAATGGAGAAAGTTACGACCCTTTCAAGGACAGTGTTCTTCCCTTCTCCATCTGAATGGTGTTATTTTGTGTGTGACTTCCCCAAAGCATGTCACCCAAGATGGGACTGTGCATGTCCCTTTCCAAACAAAACCAAAAGCTGTTTTCTGCATCTTTTGTATATTTCTCTCTGTTTAGTCCAAAGAGGAGTCAGTTTTGATGCAAACAGCTTACTTGATATGTATAAAAAACCACAGTATTTCTTGGAGCTCCAGAAAGGTGGTTCAGGAGGGCTGCCGGGGAGCAGGCTCTACAATTTCAAAATGCTTCACGAACATCTGCTGTCATCACCCCAGAAACTCTCTGTGTGGCCTTATCTGCAATGGCACATCTTAAATGATCTTTCAAATATATGACTTTTTTTAAAGGATCCTTTCTCCTTTCCTGATAGAGTTAGTGTTATGGCTGTTATCGACTCTCTGTTTCCTCTTACCTATGTGTAATCAAAGCTGGCAGCTGTTATGCAGTCAAGATATTTCTGGTGGACTCTGTCTGGTTGTGAGACCCTCACCCAGCTGCTCTCTCACTCTCCCTCCTCAACAGGACAAGGAAGTAAATAAGATGGAAAAACTCATGGGTCAAGTTAAAGACAGAAAGATCATTTACCAATTATTGTCAATGGGCAAGACAGACTTGATGTGGAGAAAATTAATGGCATTTATTGCCAGTTAAAATAGAGGAGGATGATGATGATAAACAAAGACAAAACCTAAACCTCTTTCCTCCTAACTCCTGTTTTTCCTATGCTCAACTTCATTCCTTCATGCCCAACTTCTTTACCTCCTCCTTCTTCCCAGCTGAGCAGTGCCAGAGGATAGAGAATGGTGTCTGTGGTTGGTCCATTACAACTCCTCTCTGCTGGTCCTTCCTTCTCACACTTTTCCTCTGCTCCAGCAGAGAGCCTTCCACAGGCTATCGTCCTTCAGAATAAACCTGCTCCAGCATTGGGTCTTCCACAAGCTGCAGGGGAAGTATCTGCTGTGGTGTGGTGTTTTCTGCAAGCAACAGGGGAATCACTGCTCCGGCACTTGGAGCACCTCCTCCCATTCTCCTTTGTTGATCTTGGTGCTCACAGGGCTTTTTTTTCCTCACTGCCCATGCAGCATTTTTCACCCTTTCTTAAATTTGTTTTCAGTGAGGGGCCACAACCTTGGTTGAGGGGCTCAGCTGTGCCCAGTGGTGGGTGGGTTGGAGTCAGATGGAGCTGTCTGTGTTAAACTGTCAAACATGAGGCAGTCCTGGCCACTCCTCAGAGCAGCCACCTCTGCAGACCACCCCTGCGGACACCTAGACACCTACATCCAATATATGACATAAAAGTGGCAGCACGAATAGAAACAAAGATGGTGGTGTATGTGTGAAAGCAAAACAATAGTTCATAGAGACTTGTGGTAGAGTGACATACCTGACAGACTAAAAGAATAAAATTGGAAGAAAACTGAAGAAGCCTTACCAAGTCAGTAATAGTACTAAGCAATTAAACTGTTAAAATACTGAGGAGTAAAATATAAATATTAAGAAAAATATTCATATCAAATATAAAGGAAGAGAATGAAGAAAAATAAAATCTCATACATTTAGCGTACAGACTGCTATGGTTGGTATAAATTTTGCTGACACTGTATGTGAAGGTCTTACACAACCAAGCCAAAGGAATAACTAGGAACCTAATAATAAAAAGGTAATACTCCTAAAAGAAACCAAAAGTGCCTAATATACTGAAAAGCAAAAATAAATTTTATTAAACTATTTGGGGATGTAAACCTCCCAGGATCCTTTGACTATTGTTTATAATAGATTTGAGACAGAGATGGAGGAAGTAGGAAAATGCATTTTATTAGTGAAGGTTACTCCTTTTAGCTGATGTCTTGGCATGGAAATCTGAGGCTATGCATCTGCAAGAATCTAAGATAAAAATGAGACTGATAGTGAAAGACAGTTTTGTATCATTTAAAAAGGAAAAACTAGTTTGCGTTACTATGGAATTATAATTACCCTAAAGTCAGATGTAAAATAGAATGGTTACAGCTCATGTAAGTTTTCTTTTATCTGAAGACAAAGTCATACATTCTTTGTCAAGCAATGACATACATATCTTAAAAATAAAACACAGATTTATTTAAATTGTTCTTGACTTTTAAATTTGTTAGGTGAAAGACCAGCCTAAATAGGATAAACCTTTGGCTTGGAAAGCATGTCATTTTCCTTTCTCCATTTTCCCCAGTTTTGCCACTATTCCAAATCAAATGCCAATATTCATATGGCCAAGTAACCCAGCTGGCATACTGGTTGGCTCAATGGGCTGGGATAACTAGCCAAGACCTTAATGCCTTGTCAGCCTGCATGTGCTCTTTCCACCATTTTGCCTGTTGCCAGCTTAGTCATGCCTGATGTTTGCTTGGCTTTTCTTCCTCTTCTCCACTGTAAGTGGAGGTATAGTGAAATACAAAAACTAGAAGAAAGGATTCATCAGCAAAGAAAAATCTTTGCCTATAACAGCAGAAAATAAAGAAAGGAGAACATGAAAAGATATGAATATCTTTCAGATAGTTATCTTCCCCTGTTGGGCTTTTTAGCACTACTTTTAAACCGTTTGAGGTACTTATTAACACACCTAGAAATTGAAATAAGCATCTAGCTCTTTATAAAAAAAATATTCACATATTTGAATTTATTTTTGTCTTGCAGGTCCACAAAGACTCACCCTGGGCCAGTTGTACATTTAAGTGACAGCCCAAGAGACGAGGGAAAAGTGAGTACAACTATTTGTATAAAAAATTGCAACATTTCATATTTTATTTGTCTTGATAGCTCTTTCTTTTTGCTTACTCACTAATTTTATCATCTGCTTTCTTTGTATATTTGGAAGGTCACTTTTACTATTTTGCAGTTTGTACGAAAAAATTCTCTTTGTACAATTTTAATGAGTAAAAATCTATGATACAGGCTATGCTTTGTACTTTGAAGCCAGAACTTTGAAGCCTATAGCCAATCAAAATTGTTCCTCATTAAAAAACTTGAATTTTGCTTAAGTAAGAATTGACTAAAAGAAATACCATGACTTCAGTATGTGGATAAACTTGTTGTTATGTAGGTATCACAGTAAGTTTTTGTAAGATAAGAAGTCTTTTCCTATACAAGGATGATAATGATAGTAACTCATGTTTGGAGTTTGCTGCTGTTTGTGGAGAATAGCGAACAGCTGTCAACAAGTAGAAGCAAAACATACACTTAGAGCATTAGGGTCATGACTGATACCATCAGGAGGCAAAGTCTGAGTTGGCTTTATTGTATTGTAGCTTTTCCAAACTGAAGTTTGGGTGTCACAATACCAGTTTCATTGAAGCTTTTTTTATTTATATATTGCTACTGAATTTTTGAGCATTTTGCCAGTGTGGAAGGGGTATTTAACTGTTTCATCATTTTTGATTGCTTTTGCCAATTGCATTTCAGTATATATTTATAAAGGGCTGCATTTTACAAATGATGTGTCTGTGTGGCAGCATGCTTCATGTAATAGCTGGTGGTTATCGGAAACTAGCAACAGTCTGATTTTCTGATACTGATATGGGGGACATTTTGCTGAAATTAATACAGATACCTAGAAAAATACTGATGGCTACATCTGAATTTCATTTGCGTAACTGATTCTTAGACTTATCCATAATGCAAGGTGAGCTATGTGCAAATGACCTTCTTGCCACCTAACCCTCTGACAAGTTAGGCTTTTTGGAGAATCACAATAAATCAAGCAATTTAGAACACAGCAAATAAAGAAATTCAATGCTATGAAGCACAGTGTTTTAGGCTACGCATGGCAAAATACCTGCTAAAAATGTTTATTGATAAGGCATAATTCTTTTTCACTGACCCTGACAGAAGCAGTTGATAACCTATCTAAAGCGCCTGGTGTAGAGAATAATGATACTAAAGTTAAAAATGATCTTGTGAGTGAACATTTCTTACGGGAACGTAATAGACCATGCCCAGATAGAAACCTGAAATATTTTTACTTCAACAGAAAGGGAGAAGATGAAAAAAAAGGGATTTAAGAGGAGAACTTGTTTGAAAATCCAATTGCTTGTTGCTTAAAGGGCGGCCTAGAGACATCTAGGCGCTGATTAATTGCTGACATACTAACAACATCAACAACAGCAAAATCAGATGAATCTCTACCAAAAAACCCCACCCAAAATAGTAAATTTAAGGGGAGAAAGAGTAGAAAATGTAAGCCAAACTGAAACCATCCCAGTGCAGCTCTTTATGTCATTCATTTATTGAGAGGGTTTTAAACAACAAATTGGTGCTAGCAAAATACTTGCAGATTGGCAGAATGTAGAATAGATAGTGTTTGATGTTTACAGAAAGATATCAATAAGAGGTACACACAGATGTAAGATAAGATCCAAGCACTAAATCAAAAGACATAGCTCCAGATAAAAAAAATCCCAGAGTAGAGAAAAAAATAAAGTACATTTTTCAACTCATCAAACTTTTGTTGAAAGAATGAAAGATAGAACAATCTTTCTTCCAAATGGGGAAAAGATCAAACAAACAAAGTTTTGGGACTTTGCTGTTCAGCATAATCATAAACAACCTGGAAAAAGAGCAAGATGTGATCAGGTTTGCTGGACTTTGTGAGGCTGAGAACCTTGACAGTAAAATAGCAGGTTAAATATGATTATTTTGTAAGTATTCAGTGTAAATGAAGGAAAGCGAAGGGACGAGGGGGAATATTTGTGGCTTCACTTATAAAACAGTGGATCTGAGCTGTTTGGTATCAAGAACTTAGAGTGAGGATTGATAGTTCAATGAAAATGTCAACTCAATGCTCAGTACTGACCAGTGAAGAAAATAAAAATTAGGCATTATCTGGAGAAGAATAGAGAACAAAAGAGGGTGGTTGCAGAAACACGTGGTTGACTTGCCTACTGAATACTAATAATTTTTGTCCTTCTATCTCAGAAAGAAAATAATTGTGCTGAAAGAAATTCAGAATAGCGACAAGGTTTTCTCTATGAGACACAACTAGGTCAGACAGAACTATTCATTGTGGGAAAGACCTGACTGTAATTCCACATTTGAAAATCACAGCTGTTATGAAGAGGGTAGAAACAGTTCATAATCTCTTTCAATACAAAAATTAAAAGGATATCAAATGAAGCTGACAAACACCACATTCCAAACAAGCTAATAAGGTACTTTTTCAAATGTGCAATGGGTAGAGGATATACATTTTTTTTCCAAATGGCACTGGGAGTACTGAACATGTATATTGGTCACAGGAGACACTATAAAAGTTAACAAAAGATACATCAAGTTGAGGGTTATTGAAGAGTTTTGCTGAATTTTCCTAAAAGGTTATTAGAAGTTGAGGTTAAATGGAGTCATGTCTAGTTGAGAAGGTCATGATCTTTGAATGAGAAAATTACTTAGGCTGAGAGAATGCGTGACAGTATGGTAAATACTTGCCCTCCTCATATATTTGGTATTTGATCTTGGCTATTTAAGTACAAAATACTCTGATAGGTAAAACTTCTGTTCAATTTAGCAGAGTTGTTCTTAGGTAGCAGAGTTGTTTCAAGATAGTTCTGAATACTCTGCTTAGCTCCTCAGCTTCAAGTTAACCAAAGACCATCAAGAGGTGTTGGTGGGAAAAAAATCAGGCTCCTCACATCACTTCATGGGGGTCAGCAAATAAAAGTGTTTACCTTTGCCTCAGGAATTAAATAGTGGGTACAAGTCCTTGCTCAAAATACAGACATAATAGTGATCTAAAAGTACGAGGGCATCATACTCTGCAAGGCTCTGATGGTATGTCCTCTAGTATCTCACAAGATCATTTATAGAACTGGTCATGTTTGACTGAAGTAAGCAAGTAGCATTCTCCTACGGGCACTGAGTAGTTGAGAGTCCTAAAACACAGAAAAAACTTTCCAAACCTAGGACAATCATCAGATATAATTTTGAAAGACAGGGAAATTTGTGCACTGACTGTATATGCATCTTTTCAAAGTCCTTTAAATTCCTAAAACTTCCAGTTTATATCAGTTATCAGTTTTTCTGGGCCAAAAGAGTGAATGTAATTCCAGACGACCTCTGCCATTCGTAATTTTTCGAGTGACCTCCTGGCAAGCTATGAAGGTAGACTTTGGAGACAGTCTTTTTTGTGAATCTAGCAAGCTGTGGCTGGAAGACAGACAAAGAGAATTGGGGCATTTAATGTGTCGCTTAAGAACAATTTGGGGACCTAGTGATTAAGTCCATAAGTTATAACCGCGTCTGCCAAATCAATGAATAAGTGTACATTAGGAACAGACAAAAATCCACAGCCATTTGCACGTAGCAAACAGGATTCTTTTTCTTGCTGACACAGGAGAAGACATTAACTGAAATGATCTGCAGTTTCCCAGCAACTGGAGAAATCTTAAGAGGAAAAGCTATAATGTTATTAACTATTAGCTGGTGGACCAAACTTCTTGTCTCTGCGTCTGTGTTCTGAGCTCTAATAACACCTAAATACAGTGTACATTTGGCAGATTTATTTTTTTTTATCTGAGATGTTTTGGGCTACTAGAACAAGTAAAGGACTGGCTGTCATGTTCCAGGACAGAATTAGCTGATTGTAAAGGAGAAATCTTCCTAAGATGCCATCACTGAAAGCATTTGATGAAGAATAATTTGTTAGGTCAGAATGTGGAGCAACTCCGCTATATAAGAAGGAACACACCAGGATTCCTCCCTCCTTCAAATTCTGTCCAGCCTTTTGCATCTTAACCTAATTAAGCATGAGTAATAAACAAGGTTCCAGGAAACAGAAGTTAAATAAACTTCTTCAGGATTTTGCTTTGCAGACTCTTTTTATGCATACTTTTCTTCTTTGTCTGTTTTTTTCTTCAACTGCATTTATGGATGTTTTGGTTTTTTAATTTCATTGAATACTACAGCTTCTCCTATATATCTCTCAGGTGGTTACCAGAGCCAAAAGAAATGTGAATATTTTAGTTTCCTGTGGTTAAGATAGGTCAGATAAATATAATAAATATAATAGCAATACGATAAATATAATAGCAGTGAGACTAATCACAGTTATCCAGTTGGAATTGTGACTTTAGTGTCATATCACAGCATAAGTACTTTAGCGGCATGACTACCATCTGGGAAAAGAGAGAGATTCCTGGCTCCTCAGCAAATTTATTTCTCTTTCATCGTCTTCCCTGAAATCACAGTATTTTTTATCTTGCAATTCAGTGGTGCTGTTCTGCATTAAGCATTTCAGCAATACAACAGGTGAACTGCTGTCTCTGATAGGAGGTATTTAACCTTTTAGTAATTACTTGGAGCATGTTTTCTTTGTGAGACAAAGTGATAAAAATCAAAAGACAAACCTGCTCCACCAAGGAGAAAGGCTAATCATGAAACAGGGTCGCATACTAAGTGGTTTTCTGTTCTTTCAGTTTCCTCAATATATTTGCACAAAAGCTGGGGCGAAAAGAATAAACAAACTGAGAGGCCCTGCAGAGGGATCTAGACAAATTGGAGAGCTGGGTAATCACCAATTTAATGAAGTTTAGAGAGTGCTGGATTTTGTACCTTGGAAACAGCAACATTGCATGTACATACAGACTGGGGAGCAGCAGGCTGGGGAGCAGACCTGCGGAAAGTGGTATGGGGTTCTGGTCAACAGCAAGTTCAACATGAGTCAACAGTGTGCCCTGGCAACCAAAAGGGACAACCATCTCCTGGAGCGCGTCAAACACAGCGTTGCTACCTGGTTGGGGGAGGCAATTGTCCCGTTCTACTCCACACATGGAGTATTTTGTGCAGTTTTGGATGCTGCAGTATAAAAAGACTCTAAAGCTTCTGGAGAGTGTCCATTGGAGGCCACAAAGTTAGTGAAGGGTCTAGAGGGGAATCTCTATGAGGAGCAGTTGAGGTCACTTGGTCTGTTCAGCCTGGAGAAGAGGCTAAGAGACTAAGGGGAGACCTCATTGCAGTTTACTACTTTCTCACAAAGAAAGGAGGTGGAGCAGGCACTAATCTCTTCTCTCTGATGACCAGTGATAAGGCCCGAGGGAATGGCAGAATGATGTGCCAGGTGAGGTTTAGGTGGAATATTAGGAAAAGGTTCTTCACCCAGAGGATGGTGGAGCACTGGAACAGGCTCCCAAGGGAGGAAGTCGTGACACCAAGCCTGACAATATTCAGAAAGCATTTGGACAATGTCCTCAGACACATGGTGTAAATTCTGGGGTTGTCCTAAGCAGGGGCAGGAGCTGGACTCAATGACCCTTGTGGTTCCTTTCCAACTCAGGTCATTCTATGATTATATAAACCAAACTGGTTTGGTACTCAGCAGTAATGAACTGGTGCAAGCACATGTTACGATGATAGCAAGGAAGGCACTTAGACTCCATAATATATTGATTAAAATATAATTTATTGTAGTTAGAACAAAAACGAAAAAGAAGTTAATCTTACATTCATTCAAATGGTGGGAACCCCAAGTTGTGCAGCATTGGATGAGCACAGCACACTGCGCTGGTTCTGTCTTTGAAGTTTACCAGCAATTTGGTCTTTAGAGACCTCAAAACATTATTTTTTAAATCTATTAATTTCTGTTTTCAAGCAGAAGGATATTCATGTGAGAACATACTGTCGCACATTAAGATAACCAAGTGGGAGCTGCCTACAGGCTCCTTTACAATTAGTCAGCTAAGTTTTGTTGTCACCAAGGACTATATGCAGCACAACATAGCACTGCACAGGCCTGTATCTGCTCAGGTTAACTCCTATGTGGATCACTAACTCCTAGAGATAGTGTTGTCTTCCATCCATTAGGATCACTAAGCCACCAGCAATGCTGTCACCGTAAGACTCTTCTTTGTTGACTCCCTCAATGGCAATCTATTATGCCATATGGCATCCTGGCACAAGTGTCATCCAGTTAGCTGCATGCTTTCTGAACAGGATGTCTTTTCACATTTACTGTGCTACAGAATCTGACATGGAACCATCCAGAGCAAAAAGGATAAATATTCTGGAATTTCTCCAAGACAGTTTGAATTTTTTGAAGGAGCGTAATTCCTAAGTAATGAGGTATTGTTCATATTCAGGTATTAAATATACTAACTATAAATCATTCTGAGACTAGGAAACACATCTTTACATAATGAATATTCTCCTGACAATATAAAGAATCATGTCTAGTTGGGCTGAGAGTGTTCCCAGACTCTTTTATAGCAATATTGACATATCAATTATATTCAATTTAGAAATAAAGTAATGTTTTGTTTAGCACTTCAGCCAAGTTATGTTTTTATGATGTATGCAAGGTAAAGTGAGTGGTAGCAAAGATGCTGGTAAGGTTTCACAGACTAAGAGACAGTCCTGTTATTCTTCCGTTTAAATTCTTAATATAGAAACTGCAAGTTCTTGCGTGCATGCTGTGATCCATGTGTTAATGGGCAAAGAACAACTGCCAGCAGTATAAAATCCTGCCAGAAGTGCAGGATTCTGTCAGTTTGGTCATTCACAGCCTTCAGGAGCAGGACAAATTCTTAGGAAGATAGACCTTCCACATGAGGACAGGCTGAGAGAATTTGGCTTGTTCCGGCTGGAGAAGAGAAGGCTCCAAGGGGATCTTGAAGCAACCTTCCAGTACCTGAAAGGAGCCTACAAGAAAGCTGGGGAGGGACTATTCATAAAGGCTGGTGGTGATAGGATGAGGGGGAATGGGTATAAACTGGAAAGGGGCAGGTTTAGACTAGACATTAGGAAGAACTTCTTCACCATGAGAGTGGTGAGACACTGAAACAGGTTGCCAAGGGAAGTTGTAGATGCCCCATCCCTAGAGGTGTTCAGTGCCATGGGCTTGGGCAGCCTGATCCAGTGGGATGTCTCTGCCCATGGCAGGGGTTTGGAACTAGATGATCTTTAAGGTCCCTTCCAACCCTAATTATTCTAGGATTCTCTCATTCTGTTGGCTCTAAGGAAAGCAATTTTCAGGACACCTAAGTAGGCTAGAGTTCACATCTTCCATAAGATCTGAAATTGTGTTCAAATGAAGAGCAGTCATTACAGTTCCAGAGCAATAAATCAGGTCTTTTCAAAAAGGGACAAGGAGAAAATGTTGTGTTCATTCTTATTTCTTGGGTTCATTGTTTTTCTTCTCTTTCATGTTTTGACAAATCTTTGTTTGTATTCCTCAGGTGTGCTTGATGATATGACATATCAGTTCTAGAAGTAGTATAAATTGGCATACCAGCTAATTTATTTTCTATTTCTAGGAAAGCAAGCAATTTATTCTCTGCAGTGGAAGTTCTTCAGAATGTTTTAAAGCAATAGAAAGTAGAAATTAAAGGAATATAAGTAGCTGAATTAGAATTTAATCTGGTGACTCTTTGGTTTGAATTTACATAAATGATCTCTTAAATATCGATCCTGTGTTCCCTTCAATCAGGGATAAGGAAGGTAGGAGCAGGCACATGCTACAGTTTTATTTCCTCAGCAGATATTCAATTGTGGAGACTGTCCAGGCAGATAATCTTACAGAAAAAAAAATTGACAAAGAGAAAAAAAGTGCATGAAGCACATTTTTTCTTCCATATCAGACTTTAAAATTTCAGTAATGGAAAGTAATTGAAGTTGAAAGATAATCTGAAAGTAGGGTATTATGTATACTGCAAACTGCAATATTATACATCAGTTTGGCATTTCTCTTTGTAGTGCTTATTTATTTTTTAAAAATCTCCTAAAACCATAAAGTACTTTAATATTTTTATATAATTTTTGAATCTGAAACTATGCTTGTGTTTGTTCCCCTTCTCCAGCTATTGATAGGCTATGAAAATGGGACTATTGTATTCTGGGACTTACGATCTAAAAGAGCCGATTTGAGAGCCTACTATGATGAGGTAAGCAATTTCCATTACTACAGAAAAGCTGTTACTCAGCAGTTTGTCAAGCAGATAGATATTTATCTTAAGGCATTGCTTGTTCTGGAAATACTGTTAGTGTTATGCTTTTGAACAAGGGTAATGGCCTCTTCTCCCAAGTGACAGGGGACAGGACAAGAGGCAATGGCCTCAAGCTCTGCCAGGGGAGATTTAGGCTAGACATTAGGAAAAAGATTTTTCACAGAAAAGGTCATTGGGCATTGGAACAGGCTACCCAGGGAGGTGATTGATTCACCTTCCCTGGAGGTGTTTAAGGCACAGGTGGATGAGGTCCTGAGGGACATGGTTTAGTGTTTGATAGGAACGGTTGGACTTGATGATCCAGTGGGTCACTTCCAACCTGATTGTTCTATGATTCTGTGATCTCAGATACTAATGCCTTAGGCTCTTGTGAGCATGCTACGACGTGGAGTTTCCTCCCCTTGATTCTGATAAGTTCTTCAGCTTCTGTGTGTGGATCCTCAGTTGAACAGTGTAGTACTGAGCTGACCTGAGCTATAGCTGTGCTAGGAATTACAGAATTATTTTTACTGAGTATTACTGAAACATTAATTAGAGAGAAAGACAAATTATTTTGTATTACCTAGTACTCAAGATCTGATTAAACTGTTTTCAAAGTTGTATTCTCATAGATTCATCAATTGTCTTCTGCCATTTGTAAGCAGATTTTATCAGCCACAGACACAGTTCTTATATTAAAAAAAACCAGACTATTTCAATAATAGATATACTCTTAGTTATTATTATTTTAGTACTAACCCTAGGGGAAAAAAAAAAAATTTTGCCATCTTGCCACCTCTTCTGTAAAGCTCACCATGGCTGAATAGGAATGCAACTACAACTGAAAGCAGAACAGGATGTTTTCTTTAAAGAGATCCAGGCAGTAAATAGTTTGCTGTAGTTCTCTTACCTTCTTCATCTTACCACGTTCTTACCTATAAGGAGTAAATGCATTTATTTTTACTCTAAAAAGTAATCTCAATATATATGAATCCTGCACCCTTTCAGGCCTCTTTTCACAGACAAATCAACACTACATTGAGCTTTAAGATTCTGAGCACCCACATCACAAATATTCTTAGGGATAGGGTAATTTTGAATTTAAACAGGCAAGCACTCATTACTTGCCCACTAAATTGTATCCAAGCCACAGTCCTCCTGAGCATACACTTATGGAAGTGAACCTGTTCTGTTACTTAAAGCTGGACGACTTTTCCCTTTCACAGATCTCCTCAAGGGAGTCTTTTTCTTGTGGAGACAGAGTGATTGAGATCTTGAAAATTTCTCATACAATGTAGTTGTTCCACATTTTTAAGCACTGACCTCAGGAACTATTTTTTACTTTTTTTTCAGTCACTTGCTTTCCTCCCCAGTGGTTCCTTGCTGTGTCATTATTCCACTTTTTGCAACTTGTGATGGCTCACTGTTATCTACTGAAATAGTTGCAAGATTTTTATTTTGTCTTTAAAAGGGCTGTGTGACTAGCCATTGTGCCTTATTCCAGACTTTCAGGCTCCACATTTTTAATGTTCCAGATCTGCTCATATTCCTCAAGGGAGCCCCCAGAAAGAGTTCCTTTTCAGTCCTAGCATATATAGCTTTTGTGAGTTACAAAATATTAGTTTGGAATATGCCACTTGGTATTTGGCATCAACCCAAGTTTTCAAGCCTAAGCCTCTTCTTACAGACTGGTCACCTAAGATCACAGTCCAGAAAACATTTTTCCTGCTCCCCTTCACCTTTCCACCTGCACTGATGCAAGACCTCTGTGTCCCATGACATCTGAACTATCTTTCCCTACAGCTGTTCTGATGCTGAGCCAGCCAGTTGCAATTGCAGGGTGTCTGTGAGGTCTCAGATAAATTACTGTAAATGTTCTCTATCTTCATTGAATACAGAAGGCACTTGAATGGAGTTTGAATGAGATTGATCCAACTTTATTTTACTATCACTATGCTTTCTTTAGCACCAGTTTTGATGGTTAAAGAACTGGAAATCTCATGTAACTCACTATTTCCTTTTCTGGCATCTTTAAGGATCATCAGATGGCATATTGGATGGCCTTATCAGTGGACCAGATACTTCTGTTTAGAAGCCCTGGCGCCAGGCTTTAGCACTTGGTGTGTATTGTGAGAAACAGCTGATTATCTTGTCTTTGATGAACTGTCAGTGTTCATCACCAAGACAAGTTATTTCTTCTCCGTAATCTTCTTCAGATAGCTGTCCAGCTTGGTAATGTCACTCAAAATAAATGTCAGCACCCTAAGACTCCCTCCAAATATTCATCCTTCCACAGGATCAAGCCTCAACTGGATTTGTCTTGTGTTACCCTTGATGGCATTGAATCTCAATCTTCCCAGACCAGCTGCTGAGAAGGCGGCTCTTGGTTGTTATTCAGATCTGTAGAACACATCACAGTGTAGCACAGGAGTGAGAAGTCAACAGTATATATTTTTTTGAAACGGAAGAGAAAAGAGATCTGGTAACTGATAGTCTATCTACACATCTAAATTTTCTTCCTTTTTATGCTGAAGATGGGAACTCTATCTGCTGACATTCAATTGTGATATAGACTAATAGCTTCACATCTCATTAATTTCAAAATATTTCTGTCATACAGTCACAAGAAATGTTTTCATTTCATTGTCAATGAGAACTATTATTAAAAGGTCTCTTCCATTCATTTTTTTTCACTATATTTTTTTAATTAAATCCTCAGAAGTAGTGGACTTTCAGATCAGATGGAATAAGTCATTTTTATTTGCATACTTGAACAGATAGCTAACAAAAGGATTATCAAGAGATAATGGGTTTCAGTTCACTCATATGTCACCACTGTGAAATCTTGCCTATCCTTTCTAGGATGCATGGCTTTATCAAACCAGTGTGGTGCTTCACATCACACGAGACCTGAAGACACAGATATGAGATATATGTTGCAGACATCTCCTCAGAATATGGGTAATCTTATGACAGGGAGGTGAGTTGTTTCCTACAATGCTAGCAGGTTCTCTCCAATGCTTGCAAAGTACGCCCTTTCATTTTCCTTGCTATCCAGATTAACATCATGGACACATTGATCCTAGAATAATCTGCTCACTGAGGCAACACAGTAGCTCGTAAGTGGTGGAGATGAAGACTCTGCCTCCTGTTAACAGACTTTACTTTGCAACATTTACAACTCCTTCTTCATCATGCTGTAGTTCATGTCTTGAAGATTGGGAACCCTTCATAAATAAACCATGTCTGCTCAATTCATATGAGAGAGCTTCTCACCAAGCATAGAAAAGGCCATAAAAGTTGCATCATCTGGAATGTCTCCACTTGGTGTTCTTGTAAGTCTGTATCTCCCCTTTAAAGCTTCTCCCTGATATTTAGAGTTTACTCACTGCAGCTAGAAGTAGTGCTGTCTTTCTTTTAGCACTGCTGATGACCAGTTAGAGGCTGCCTCCATTCATTCCTGATACAGGGAATTTCTATGTTTTCTTCTCCACTGTGTCAAAGCTTCTTAAGAGATTAAAATATTCTCATTTGTGAAATACCTGGTCCCAGAGTGGAGCTTGAACCTGCTTCTAAAGAATCTTGTGTCTGCTTTTCAGGATGTCAGCTGCAAATTTATTTCTTTGTGTGATGATGATTATCATCTGCTCAGTGGTGATATGTATGCATATGATATTCAGGCCCTTCCCATCAATGCTACTTTTTGATGCCTTCTATACATAAATTCCTTGCAAGCCCTTTTTCCTATTCCTTCAAAAGTTTATTTCTGCCTGTTGGTATAGAAAGGCAGCAATTAAACAGGACAGATCCTTCAAAGGAACCTTCAAGTTATTATTGATAGTTGGCAGATCAAAAAAAAATATCTATTAAGAAGTTTGACAGGTTGTGTCAACGCTCATTCAGAGCTTCCTGAATCATGGCCATAACCTTTCATTAGAACACATCCCCAAAATGAAGCTACGTTTTTCACAGGGGCATTTGCCAAATGCCATTTCCCTACCTTTGTAAAGCATATGCTATTATGGAGGTATCAAGTCAGATGTGGCCCTTGCTGTCATGGTCCTGCAGTGCTACTAACACGAAGGATTCTTAAGATCCAAGCAATAGGATTAATATGATGTATTTTCAAAATATGGTTAAAAGTAGTCCTAGAATCCCCAGGATGTTTGTGGTTGGGAAGGAACTGAAGTGGCATTGGGCACATGTAGTTTTACTACGTGCTGAGCGTGAGAGGAGATGGAAGATGTGCGCCACTGCTTTGGGTATTGCAGAAGGAGAAACATACCCAATCTGGAGTGATATGCTTTATGTACATACACTGTGCGAACATCCGTATGAGTCACCCACCGTGATGAGCTCCTATTCTACACAGATAACTGCTCCTTTTTTTGTGGATGCAAAATAAGTGGATCAGAATGCTAGACACTTTCTAGCACTGAGAAAATAAGAGACTGGTTCAGTACCATCTTTCAGTATTGTGACTCCCAGCTGAAACCTCTAAAAGCAGTTCTAAGTATTTCTTGTTCATTTGGGGGCAAAGTCTAACAGGTGAGTTTGGTTTGCTGCTCTGCCAACTGTCTGTGACAGGAGTATTCCTCCTTAGGTCTTCTCAACAGGAGGTTTATGCTGGCAGGTGGCACCTAGCAGCTGAGAAGCAGTTTAACAAGCAGCTTGATTCAGTTTTCAGCTGCTAGTTACTAGCTCCTGCTCAGACAGAGTTAGTGACTGTAACCATGTGAAATGTTTCTATGTGTGATAACACATCAAAAGCAGATTGAAATTTGGCATGATAGCAAGCATAAATGAGCTCATGTCAGAATTAATTTGCACAAGGACAGACCTGCCGTCAGTTTAAGTGAAGCAGCACTCCCCACAGATCTAAGGTTCTTATTACCTGAAGACAATGACACTGGACTCTGTATAAATGGTCTTTGCTGTTTTAGTTATAGCTTGGTATCTGATGAGTCTTTAAGAGAAACTATGTGTCACCCCCACTCCGACAGGTTTGAGGGGCACCCATCACATTACTCAAAGTTGAATATCTACAGTTCACTTTGCTCAACTCTGTTGAGTCTTTATTGGCATGACCAGCTTACTAGTGTGTTAGCAAAGCATTGGGGGTTGGAACTAGATGATCTTTAAGCTCCCTTCCAACCCAAACTGTTCAATGATTCTATGATTTTATGTACAAGGTGTGTCAGATTCCTCTTGGAACAAGCGGGACACCTAAATGCAAAGGCTCATTTGTGGCTGTGCTGTCCAATCTCAGGAACTGAGTACAGTTTTGGGGAAGGGTCACAGCTTTTTCATTGACTTCTAATATTCCTTCCAGACTATGAGCAGTTGGTAACTGTAACAATCATTGTAGTTATTAAAAAAGGAAGAGAAAAAGGGAGTTTTGAATAGTAACCAAAGACACTTGGGTTTATTTCTCATCAGCCTAAGAAAAAATGTTTTGAACAAATCCAATGCTGGCTTATGAATGCCCAGGCATGATTTTAAGGTGATTTGAATAACTCAGCTAAGTGGCCACATGCAACTGAAGAGTATGCCAGACCTCAGAATTTCCAGGGTTGCAAAAATGAAAATTTATTAAACTGCTTTCAAAATTCAGGGTGTTTTATTTACATCTACATAAAAACATTCTGTAGTTTTCATTATCTGGCAGCTAACATTTCTGGAAGGGAAATGGAATCAAGGGAAAATTCTGTGAGTGTGTGCTTCTGAGGGGAGTATGTGAGAAACTGTGGTATATGATGAAGCAATACTTTATTTTGTCTGGAAAGGGCTTTTGTTAGTTTTCAGCATATACCAGTGAAAATGAAGGACCTACACCACTATCCTTTCAGCTTGTTTGATGTAACTATTGACATTTTCAATCAGTTCCACTAGTTATATAAGAACTAATAAGAATTGTCTATTAATTTTTGAAGTGTTGCTTTTTGGCATACATAGCATTCATCAGGTGGCATTTGCATTTTGTGCATAGGGGTGTGATAGTCTTCTTCTCTGAAGCACTTTCTGTTCTGAAGGTATCTTACATCATTGTTTTGTTAATTTCCTAGATCAATGAATCAACCCTGGTCTCTTAAGTGGTTTTGCTTTTATAATAAACATCCCATATTTTTGTGTATTAGCTCTGAAACTAAACTATGTGAGGGGGCGGTGTGAATTATTCAACAACAGAGTACTATTTCTACTTTTCTTAAATAGCCCTCTGGGGAAGACTGCATGTGTTGTACGTTACCTGTAAAACCTGTCACACAAAGTTCCCTGTGCATTTGCCAGATGAAATACTTCTAAGGACAGCTCTCAGGCATCTTAAGATCACATTGTATGTCCATTGTTCTTATATTTTTACCTTAATACCCTGTTCCTCCAATTTTGTTTTGATTCAGCACTGGCTTTCTTACATTCCTGTGCTCTGTTAGCATTTACATTGAATTGTTTTACTTGACTAGCAGTAGATTACAGCTGCTGGTTTCTAAAAAATGCTGGTAACAGACTTTAAACAAAGAAGAACCATTCAACTGTTGACAGGCCATTAGATTAATAAAATCCAAAGTCTTACGTTAAAGTATCACTGGTGTAAACACTGTATTACATTTCAGTCTCAATTTCTTCTTTCATTTCTGTAGGCTATTCATTCTGTTGCTTGGCATCATGAAGGGAAACAGTTCATGTGCAGCCACTCTGATGGAAGCTTGACCCTATGGAATCTGAAAAGCCCTAACAGACCATTCCAGACCACGATACCACATGGTAACTCTGACATGTAACTAAGAAGCAATGCAATATTCTCCATGCTGTTTACTAATATGCATGTTTATTTCATTTTTTATTTTAGCCCAGATACAGAATTGCTTTTTGCATAAATATTGTAGTCTGCAAGGTAGCTGCAAAATGTTATAAAATTCATAGAACAATTTTGATTTTTTTTTTCTTCAGTATTATAATTGCCTCTTACTGGGTAATGTTGCTCTAATGTCTTCCAGTNCTATGATTCTATGATCTTAATAGTCTACTGCTGGTCTTTGACATCTGCAGACTATGGGATTTTCACTTTTTTTTCTTTTATATTTTGTACTTAAGTAATGGTATATGCAGTTTTCACAAGAAGTAATACATTCAGTACAAGACACTATGATGGTTGTTATAGAGATAGTACAAGGCTTCCCAAGTCACTGCAATGAAGAATTTACAGGACCCATGTCAAGAAATGTAACTGTCTTTTATGTCTGAGACTTTATATGCCATTGCTTCCTATAAACGAGGTTAAAAAGTATAAACTCTACTGCAAATCAATACATTACCAAGAAGCCTGATGGGGTGAAGAAGGCTGAAGTGGAAAGCAACATTTACATAGCCCAGAAAGGTTTTATCATTTTCTTAAATTTCATAGTTCCTTTTATTTTATCATTTTTAGCCATAAAATTGTACTTTATGACAGAAGTGACTTCTAAGAGGTCACCTACTCTAACCCCCAGCTCAAAACAGGACTGAGAGGACGAAAGCACTGAGCCATAATTGACCAAGAACCCATGTATTTTAATTGCACGCTTCATTTAATTTCATCACTCAACTAGTTACGCTCCAGAGCATCTAACATTTGTCAAGGAAAGGAATTGAGTCAATCTAAGAATGACTTAGGAAAAAAATAAGATGTTTATGGTCCTAATGTGTACAGAAAAAAAAAAAAGGTATACATTTGGTCAAATTCATTAGTGATTAGTTGTGTCATCCTACTCAGATATCTGTGTTAGTTTTAGATGTCTTTGAAGTGTAGTCTATGGTCCTTTATATGTATGTGGCAGTAAAAATATAAAACCATAATAAATGTGATTAATTTAGACAAATCCATGGAAATAGGAGTTAATACTCCATCATCTCTTGTAGCTTTAAAGTTCCATTCCCTTACTGCTTATACAGTTGCTTCAGTGTGCATGTTTCAGTCTAATTCTGTCATCATGACATTTTAATACAGTTTTCATCATCTTTCTTTCCTTAGGAAAAATTCAAAGAGACGGAAAAAAAACTGAATCTTGTAAACCAATTCTTAAAGTAGAGTACAAGACTTGTAAAAACAGGTATGTTTTATTTCTGTAATTAACTCACTGATACATTCCTGAATTTAAGTCTCTTTAAGAATCTTTCTCTCTTTCTTTTTGCAAAGCTATTTATTATTATTTAAAGATACTAAAACTATAATGTAAATTTGTATGTATTATGTAAACTTATAATTACTATATTGGGTTTTTTTAATACAGTGAACCATTTGTGATATTTTCTGGTGGATTGTCATATGATAAGGCTTGTCGAAGACCAAGTTTAACAATCATGCATGGGAAAGCAATTACAGTTCTTGAAATGGATCACCCTATAGTTGATTTTTTAACTCTATGTGAAACGCCATATCCAAACGGTGAGTTTATTATACAAAATACAGTTATGGAAAATAAAAATGAAATTATCTTCTTAATCAGACCTTATCTTCGATTCACAGCTATCTCCATCTCAAGAAAACCTTGTCACTGAAAGTAACTGGAATTTCTTTGCATTCTCAATATAGCAAGCAACAAATGACCACACAATAAACCATACATAAATCTACAGATATAACCTTGAAACATGTGGGCTAGTGCGAGACAATATTACTATTAATCAAACATATGTGCTAATATTTCATACATTTTTCATGATGATGAAAAGATACAGATTGCTAAAATACTGAACTATCATTTATCTGCAAAAAAGTTCTTACACAGCGACCTGAATTGATCTGTTAAAGGTATTTTGCTGCATACTGGGGACCAAGTTTTCACATAAAACTCAGAAAGGAAATTAATAAAAGCTCTGGGTCAAAAAACCCCTAAGTTAACATTTTAATCCCTCAAGAAGAAACGTAAAATAAATCATATATATATATATATAGCTAAATCAAATATCTATTAAAACACTTTATAGAGACAAAGCACATGTTTGTTTCAACGTAATGAAAAAGATTAATTAACAGCAATTGAATTAGTTTGGGCTTCCATTTAAGCTGTGGAAAATACAGTGATTCTTCCCACTACGAACATTTTGTACCTCCTTCCTCTGCTACCACATCAATATTTAAAAAATCTGTTTTAACCAGTATTGCTCATAGCCTTGTATAAAAACAAACAACAAATAATTTGCATTCTTAGCTGGCCTGAGAGGAAGGTAAACCAGTTGCTGCCAATTTACTTCACCTTTTACCATCGGGCATCTAAAGAGTGTACTCTGAGCTTTCACATAATAGAATGGTTTGCTGCTGTTGAGAAGATATTTTTTAGAATAACTTCTATACCGCATAAAATAATGCACTCTGTGCATCAAGGGAAACATTTGTTTGTCATTTTAATTATTTATTTTTAATAAATGCATAACAAAAACAATGAAAAATCCCTAATTGTATCATTTACTATAGTGTATGGGAGGAAGGAACATGTCAGTATTTGAATTGGACATGACAGAGTCTGGAATTGAGATCATTGTGTTTTATCAAGTGGACTGGACTAGCTGTTCACAATCTCCTTTTGAAGAACAATTATACACTGTAGAAGTGTTATTATTGGGCAGCAAAAACACATTTTCTGTATCATAATTGGATTCAGCAATGCAGTAATACACACAACTTCTTCACATTCTATTTCTTTACTTTCAATATACCATCATACTGGCATGCTATAGTATACCAGTTCTGTTTCTGCTATGTATATTGATCAGCAACGCTGACCAAATGTCATTTCTCAGTTCCTGTCTGGCCCCAGTTTGCTGACATGTCTAGTTTGTGGACATGTCTAGGATTTATACTTCAAATTTTCTGTTGAATGTACTGTGAATGTTTAGAGAACATAAATATTACTTGCTTGTTTAAAATGACTAATAGAAGTCCAAGTCTTTTAAACTTGATTCCTTGCTTACAGAATTTCAAGAACCCTATGCTGTAGTTGTGCTTTTGGAAAAGGATCTCATTGTTGTTGACCTGACACAAAGCAAGTAAGTACGAAGTCTTATATGAAGTGATTTATATATCTTAACTGTCTAGCAAATGATGGTAAAAACCTAAATGTTATCATGCAATGTCGTTTTACTATCCAAAATCATTCAGTTTTGGTAATAATTGACTCTGTTTAGCTCCACCTTAAGAGCTAATGTCAGTTAATCAACAAGAACTTATGGTAATATTTGTTCTCATGTTTGGGAATAAATCTAAATCTGTGGTCCCTTCAGCACAGCCTTCAAACATACACTCAACATCAAAGTCAGGATATACTTGGTCACAATCTGAGTTATGATCCGAATGAGTGTTTTGGGATCTAGATTAAACTACTACTTATATGCATGCCTAACTTCACAAGACTCCACAGGGACTACCACTTGAGTATGTATGTACTCAAGTGTCTCAATAAATGCTGGCATTGATTTATAGTGCATCCATGGGATTATTCCATGATTGAATTGCTGGTTTAAATGACAAATTGTTCTTTCACTTCAAAATCAATGTCCACATCAAAGAGGAAGTTACATCATGTAATGCAGAATCCAGTTCTTATTTATTTCGTTCTGCCTCAAACAGCGCCAGTAATGTACATTCACACGAGTATAACTAGGAACAGACTTTTGCCCTGAATGTCTTGAATCAATATAAGTGAATCATATTCTGATCTCACCTACTTTCAAGAATAATTCAAATCATCCTGGCAATATAAAATGAATGTAACCGAAATCAGAACCAAATTTCCTACATTTTAAAATTGTGAGTAATGTTGCAAAATCTGCCAGAAGGGAGGCCTTCTTTCTTATCAGATTGTCCAAACTGATAGAAACGAGAAATAAACTGAGATATGCTTCATCTGTTTTTGCAATTGTTCATTACAGAACCAGCAGTCTACCAACCAAATAAGCTAAGCTCCTCAATGTAAAATCCACAATAGTATAAGTAGTTCTTAGGTCATAGTATATACCATATCCATTGTCCTAAAGCTTTTAGAAAATGTATCACTTCTGTAAAATTAGTATTTTGAAACGTTGGGAAAAATTAGTTCCTAATCCTCATTTACACAAATAGTCCTATTAGCCTTAGGAGCTACTTACATGAATGGGTGTTTAAGTCACAAGAGGATTCTTGTCACAGCAGTGGAATTTTTATATCTTTATTTGAGTAACTGCACGCTATTATTGACATATGTTTGAATAAATAAGGGAAAATGAAAAATGTAATGTATTAGTTATTATTTTACTTAGATTCTGTTGTGCACTTTAATATAAAAATATGTTTTCTTATATGGCTCAGTCTGTCACAGTGCTTCTAATAAATTGTCTTCCCTAACTAGTTTTCCAATCTTTGAAAATCCATATCCTATTGACATTCATGAGTCACCTGTTACCTGCACAGAATATTTTGCGGACTGTCCTCCAGATTTGATTCCTGTACTCTATTCTGTAGGAGCAAAACATAAAAAACAAGGATACAGCAATAAGGTAAAGAAATCCAATATTTTTTCAGACAAAGAAGGTAGATGTAAACGTATGTTTTTGTACCATCTTGCCAAATTATTTTCATTTTAATTCTTTAATGATCACTTTCAAGCTCATCCAGTCAGCTGCTTAGCAACATGCTTATGTCCTGCTGCTTGTCCCTCATTAACACCGTCACTTAAGCACAACCATTTATGACCATTACAGAGGGCTTAATCATTAGGCTCTATGTGAGTTATGCCAGGTAAGAGGAATGTTAAGTAAAAGGAATGCCATCAGTGTACAATTAAAATATGTATGGATAACTCATCTCTATCAAAGAGAAAAGTGAACACATTACAACTGAAAGAAGTTAGCAGGAAAGCTTCAGTGACAGCTGAGGGTTGACAGCATGCCTCTGCAGTTTTTATTGATAGTGATGTTAATAATTATTTTACTGAGTTACAAAAGTCTTAGCATAACGGCTTTAGAAGTAGGACAAGCTGTAGAAAAAAGAGAAAATGCAATTATTTTATACATTTCAAGCATTAATCTGATTTACGTTTTCACGAGAACTAATCCTTCATAACAAATAATTAGAAAAAACAACGGGTAAACAAATGATCAGTTTTCTATTCCAAGTGACAGAAGTATTCTCCTTGGACCTGCCTTGTATTCCATCAACTGAGAAACTAAGCCCTATCTGCTTCTTTCAGATTCTGATCCAACAAAGTTCTTCAAAAAGTATTTTTTTTCCTTTATTTGATTTTGTCTGCTTACCTATCCTTACCTTTTCAAAAAAATTTCACCACCTTTCTATATGCATCGCACACTCTCTTGTCCACTTGCCTTATTTGTGCACATATGAGTGTAGCCTCTCATTTGCCACCCGCTCACTTCTGTAGCAACAAGCATCCACTCCATGTGTCCATGTAATTGTTTGTGCTCCTGGCTATTTTCCACCCCATCATAATCTGCACATGTCTTCACCCTCTCTGGACATATGTCATCCTCCACATACTGTATCCTGCGTGTCAGGCTTTAGGCATGGACCAGCATTTCACTCTACTGGCCTAGAGTAAGGAAGAGAATGGGAGTCTTGCCACTAGTAAATACATGGCAGAGAAGAGATCATGATTTCATGTGTTCTGTAAAAGTTGCATTCCTTTATCTCGTATCTCATAGTGTCATGCTCATATCCTTGTTTCTGGGACAGTTTCTTCAGTAATCTTCATCCTCAAAATAGATTTTTAGTCTTATTTGGTGTCCTATACTAACTCTATAAGTCAAACAATCTGAAAAGGGTAGGAAAACTGTTTATTACTCCTTTCTGTAGTTCCTATTTTGGATTATTGTTAGCTGTGCAGAAATGTTTTAACAGCATATAATTTTAATTGATAAAATTGAAATGTTATTAGATTTCAAATGCCTTTGTTGATAATATAAAAATGTTAATAAACTTTAAAAGCTGTGAATGCTATACATTTTTGTTCCTTTTCTGAGTTATATTGCTTTTTTGGAAGAAGATATTGTCTATTCTTAGTTCAAAAGTTAACCAAGGAAGATTCATCAGAATAAGTTGTGATCTCTCTACTCTTATTGTTTATTTAGGAGTGGCCTATCAGTGGTGGAGCATGGAACCTTGGAGCTCAGACATATCCTGAAATCATTATTACAGGGTGAGAATGAAACTGAGGATTGGTGCTTTTTAAATGTTAGTGTCCACAGCTTTTCATTGTGGGTTAGCTATAGATAAGAGTTGACCCTTCACCTATGCATATCTTGGCTTTTTTATTTGAGGTACGTAGCTTTTTTCCTTGTGCAGAGTCACTACAGAAATTCCCGTTTGATGTAGAAATAGAGCTTTGTACTCCGAGGTGAACTACCATAAGAATTACCATTTGAGGTGCCAGTGTTAGACAGCAAGTCCATGTACTTGTGACAGTGGGGTCTTTGGAAGGAGAATCCATTTCAAGGGAAGGTTTTGGCCTTGAAGGTCATAGAGAATTGCATGAAAAAGGGTAGAAGCTGTTCTTCTACAGATGTTGTTCTTTGGCCTCCAGGGGACTTTGTATCTCAGGACAGTTTGGAAATCCTTTGTGCACTGGGATGAGTTTTACCCTGTGAGTGGAGAGACAACCTGATAGCAAAAAGACTTAGATTATAGTAGAAGTGCCAAGAGCAATGTCTGATGGATTTTCAAGGGGCTGTGCTGTCAAAAAGTAGCTGTTTAGCTATGATGCATTCTATGTTTCTCTCTGGTCTTATCCATGCTGATGATAGCAATATATTTGAAAAATTGTTATTATCAATAAGACTTAACAGCTGTTTTTGAAAATAAGATTATGGTGTATGTAATAGTACCAGTAAGGTGATGAAGGGATTATTCTCGCTTTAAACAGCACTGCCCCCTTTGTCCAGCTTTGTTTCAGGGATGATTTTATATTATTGAAATGAATACAGCTGAAAGACGTTAAGAAAAATGAAGTTATTCTTTCTTTTCAAAGTTCATTGTACATGGCATTTTTAGAGCATGTAGGCTTCATGCTGACCCACTGCAAAGACAGAAGTACTATAACTTAACATTGTATTTAATACGGGATTTAATTTCTTGATGCTTTGATCTTAAAATCCATTGTGGGCTTAATTTTCCATAGGGAATGCATGAAAAAGTGTTTTATTGACCTAATAAAACTAATAACAAAATACTTAATTAGTTAGTATGTATGTAACTATATTGTTGATAAGGTATAGAGACCACATGAGCAAAATAATAGTTGTTCTGCTTATATTTATCAGTCACTGAAAGTAAGAGATATTTTAGAATTGCATCTTTGTTTAACACATTCAATTTTTATATTTTTTTTAAGCCATGCAGATGGATCAGTAAAGTTTTGGGATGCTTCTGCCAGTAAGTCTCTAAAATTCACTTTTATATAATGTTGAGAAATCACACACACACTTATATATAACATGATATTTAACAGTATGAGTAGTAATACCTGGGAGGATATAATCAGGAATAAAGAGGCAAAAAAAAGCAATCTTTTTTATTAAATTAGGGGTGGGAAACTGTGAGATAAATTAGACACAAAAGAGTGAAAATCTTTTAGAAAAATAAAAACTCCAGATCCAACATATCAAAACCAATGAAGGATGAAGTGTTGGCAAAAAAAGCCTAGGGCATTATCTTCTTGTGTGTATAGAAGAGTGGGTTCATTTATATCTAATATGCAGTTCAAGTCGTCACGTATCGTCTATTCTGAGTACAATATACTCTTTTTTACAGAGAAGTGAAAATAAAATATTATGATACATCTCAATACATGTCTAATCTAGAGAGGTGGAGATGGCCTCAATCTTTTCTTGTCCTGTCTCAAGTTGCAGGAATTAATTGGGAAGCATCTCCATTCATCCCAGCAGGAAAAGCTTCAGAAAATATTTGTACCATGCTTTCTAACTATAACTACATATATCAAACCTCAGCTTTTACCCCTACAGAAAAATATGTATGGCACGTATTAGCAAAATATATTATTTAAAACATACTTACATTTGGTTGAAAGCTAAAACATTCTGATTCAAATACTGTGATTGAGCTTCACAGAAGTTGCAGTAAAGTTGCTTTGTGTTTTTTCTCTTCTGCAGTGCAGGGATGTCTGGGTAGAATATCTATTTTATGAGATACCAGTTTCTTAAAGAAACGAGTATGAAAGAAACTTCTATATGAAATATTACACACAGAGAGATTTCATTTGACCCTAACAACCAGTCTATAACAGTTGCCAAGAACACAGAGTACACAATGCTTGAACTGTTAGTTCCACATTGTGTGACAGAATTGTAATGATTAATAGTGTTACCATATCCCACTAGATATGGGGAATGTTTACCGGATTTTAATGTCAGCTAAACCTATGACTTTGTCAGGTAGTTCTCTTTTTGCCTGATACCAAATATTTTCACTCTTCATGATGGGCAAGTTAAAAATTAGGATTTCCAAATCCTCATTTCACGAAGAAAATTTACATTGGCATGTCACTTGAACACGGCTATGAGATTAGTTTATTATTATGTAATTTGTCTAATTGTGAATGGAGGATAAACAATTACATGCTGCGTAGAGTTTGCATTTTCCAGTATTTTTAAGTTATGGTGAACACCAAAAAAAAGAATTCAAATGAAGTCAACAGGAGTTGACCTGCATAGACAGAAGTTTGTGAGAGTTTTACTATGAAATATATTAGATAATGCCTTTTTTACAGAAGTAGTGTGAGGCATTAGACCTTGTTTTGTGCATGATTCATTGCACATTTACAGTCTTGATAAGAATGTGCGAAACCAGGCATTAAAGTTGGTGTGAAACAATACAGACTGTTGCAAGACCCCAGGGCATTTAGTGCCTAAACTGCACAGGAACCAGTGTGGTGACAATGTCTTCTGTAATTCTGGCAGGAATGAGGAAAGAAAAAAACTTCTCATAGGGAATATAAATATAACACACTAATCACTGTCTGCATGCTGCAACAGGAAAGCTCAGACAATCATGAATATTCACAGTCCTTTCAACAGCAGCGGTACTCTCAATGCATCTCCAATGTCCTGGTCTTAGTCCCGCTTGAGGGAGGAATGTCAGGGAGGAATAAACAAAATGGGGTTAATTATAATCCATCCTTTACCTCCAGAATTCACTGCAGTCAAGTTCTAGTCTTGACATAGACTTCTGGATATTAAGGTTTTACACGCAGGTATAAATACAGGTATGCTTATTCATTTAAAAAAAATCAAAATATTTTAGAACTCCTGTTTATTCAGAAATCCCTTGTGTTGCCCATGCCACCAGAATGCTTGCCTAATCTTTTCTCTTGAAGTGCCATAGAATCCTTACATCCTAGCAATGCAATAAGCTTATGCAAAGGAAATTTAATTTCGCATCTCATTAAAAAACCAGCAGCATTATTAGAGTCCATCATAACATGTAAGCCTAATTATGGACATAATGGTTAACATACACCTTTGACATTCTGTACTAAATATGTACCCTACCATTACTAGATGCCAGAATAATATCTGTACGGTATAATACCTATCTTTTTCTCCTCTTAGACCTTCATAAGATTCTTTGTTATGCCATACCTGAAAAGAAAATGGGAACCTAGGAATTGTATAACTGATTTGTTTCATGTTAGTCAGTATTTTATATACGTTTCAATATATTCCAGTTACTCTGCAGATGTTGTACAAATTAAAAACATCAAAAGTCTTTGAAAAACAGAAACCAGGAGAAGGAAAAGCAACAGCTGAGATTGTAGAAGAAGATCCTTTTGCTGTTCAGATGATGTACTGGTGTCCTGAAAGCCGAATTTTCTGTGTGGCAGGAGTTTCTGCATACGTGATTGTTTACAGGTTCAGTAAACATGAAGTAAATACTGAAATTGCAGTAAGTCCTTCAGAATTTTGCTTTCTTATAAAACAAAATAATTTCTAAATCAAATTGCCTTGCTGTGCCTGTGCTCATATACTAAATAAAGTAGTACCAAGCTGCATAAATACAAGTTTAGGGATATTCCATTTTAAATCTTTTGAGTGAAATCTTGATCCGCTTAAGTCAGTGACAAAAATCTAACTGGTTTTTTTGGGAGCCTGTTCTCCACTTGTTTGCTTTAACAGTAACATACAGTAGAGATTTCAGATGTAGTTTCCTTTCAAGACTTTATAATAGAGTTAATCTCTGTTATAGCTACCTGCTCTAAAAATACTGGCTGCTTTATGTTTTTATCAGATAATGTACATTGTGTGTTGGCATAATAATGGTCTTTTTAACTCAAGTATTTCATATCTTTTAATTTATGTTCATAGTCTTTGTACAACAAGGGGACTGAAAATTATCACTGGCTTCAACAAAATAAAGAGTTGGGAGTTTTTTTCTGGTTTTTGCTTGCTATGTTGCCCTAAAAACAGACACTATATGAAATGCCAGATTATTTCTGGTTAAACACTTGATATTTTCCTACGAATTCTATTGCTCTATCATGTGCAAATACTTCTTTTCCTGTCTTCATATCTTAAGCTGTCACCTTATTTCAGGTGGAATTATACAGTTCACATTCTTCAAAGCGCATAGCAGTCACCTTGTACTTATCATTGTTGTATAGCGAGTCTGAGCTTGGTTTAAACTTTGCATTTTTGCACAGGAGCCACAACCACAGCTAACAGTGTGGCTAAACATCACTTATGATGCAGAACATTCTTTCTTAAGTCTAAGAAATTTAACAGGAGACTACACTCAATGCAAAGCCAAACCAAACATGACTTCCCCTCCTTCAAGCGTGTCGTTCTCTGTGCTGGTGAACAGTTTGCACCTCCAGGAAGTGTTTCTTTGCGTCTGTCAGCTCTCAACAAACCCCAGGGGCTTACAAATATTTCCTTTTCGTTTTCCACCTTCCCTGATTACAGTTCTTTTCCTTTTCACACTGTTTTAATGTACTTTAGAAAGTCTGCAGTCTGGGAAAAAAAAGTGTCATTTTTGGCCTGTGGCCAGGAAGCATCTGGTAAGAAATTCATTACCTATGGCTGTTCCGTTGTTTTCCTCTCATTTTTTTTCACACCAGAGGCAATTATTGAGTTAGCTGAACATATCCTTTCAGGACAATTTTAAAACTAATGAACAGTAAATTCAAGCTAGCAACCAGCTTACGTATAATGCTGCTAAAATTACTATATCTTAGTATTCTTGCATTATTGCATAGCAAATGCATCTTATCTTTTATTACCTACTATTTAATTTCTTTTCTTTTGTGGCTGAATTCCATCAGAACTGGTATTTTCTAAAGTGTTATAATATGAGCGATTTAACAGTTCCTCAGATCTCATCTGTAATTAAAAAGCATTTATATGAGGGATCATTCTCTGAAGAGTTGCCTTAATAGTATCTATTCTTGGTGGCATAGTCACTGAGTTCTCCTGGGTTTTATGCATCTCTGAGATGGACCTCATCTCTTGGTTACTGCATTTTTGCTGCAGGCATTCGATTCTTCACTTTTAAATGGAGAGGGAGGTAATAAAAACTAAGGGAGTCTTTGTTGGAATATGTGCCTGACTTCTGGCTGTTTGGCTTTGTCTAAACTGATACTGAGCTGGTCAGTCTCGTGATTTCTTTGCTGCCTGAGGTGAGCTCAAGTTCTAGCACTTAATGTCCCCCCTCCTCTAGCAGCCAATCTGAACTCACTTTGAGTTCAATCCACAAATCACAGCATTTTAAGGACCCCATGTAGGTTTGACAGCCTCACATCAGTTTTGTAATGTTACCACTGTGGTAAATAGGAAACAGGGAGACTACTCAAAGATTTCTTCATGTAGAAGGGAGGTCTGCTGCTGAGTTTGCCTAAGAGATGTAGGTTGTTCCTGGGATTTCCTCAATAGGAACATTATTTGCATAATTCTATACCAGATTCTGGAAGCAATTAGCACACATGAGGCAAATTCTGTTTCCTACCCAACTTTGGATTCCTTGCCATACAGTTATGTAAGAAGCATTTGTTATTGTTGTTTTCTCATCTGAATCTACTCTATCCTTTCTCAAAAGAATATCTAGGTATCTATTAAACATGATCACTTTCTCAGTGGTCAGTCTTGCCTCAGTGAAGCTCCGCTTAAAATCTTGTGAGAAGAACCATAGGAAAAACTTTACGCTAGTTTGAACATAGAAAGGAGAATCTATAAGCCTAGTATGGGATCCGCCAAAAAGATATTTACCATGTGTCAAAATAAATTGTTATAACAGGTCTGTTCAAGGGCCAGTCAAAGCAGAGACCAAAGCGTAAATAAAAAATGCACAATCATGTTATTAGCTAATTTTTTCCTTTTCTAAGCAAATGGACAATAGCTAGAACTTAACAAAATGAATTTTAGTAGAACAATGAAGACACAAAGAAAAATATCCAAAGAAGAATGATACATTTCTAACATGGTAAGCAGAAGAACATACACTTCAACAGTTGCTCCAGTCCTGCATGAAGATTAAACAGGAGCAATTAGTTCCATGAGAGTATATTTTCCAGAACTTGGTACGTCACTCACTAGTCTTTGAAGGCAAATATTGCCTGTAGGGATTTTTAAGCTGATTCAGATAAAAAAATAGTCTATAGATTTTGCAAGGACAAAACAGAAGTTAAATTTTGAGAAAAGACCCTTTCTCTTCTGGCTGAGCAGAATCACTTCTTTCTTCAATCTTAGATACTTTAACACAATGGTTGATGAATAGGAAAGCCTTCAGCACTGATCTTTATTTCCTGATTCTCATAACACTTAGGTATTTTCTTAGACTCCATTCTGGTCTCAGTAAGAATCACCGACTAAGATGGAGTATGCAGTGTCTCCATCCGCAATTGTTTCTGACCACTTCAAGATACCAACACTGAAATTACTATTCAGTTTATAATCACAAGATTTCTTTCTTTGAGGGCTATGCTTTATTTTTAATACTTTTCAAGGTGGGGCTCTCCTTGGACAATTCATGAGGCAGAAAGGATTGCCCAATATTTACTGTGATCCTTTGAGATGATTAGTTATATAGATTTGATCTTTCTGTCCAGTTTCCCCTGAGTTTTGGAGTCCTTCAGTTAAGGTTTCCTGGATTAGTGGAAAGAACTGAAATATGACTGGGCCTGTTGGTCTCCTTTTCCTTATCAAGACAGCCCAAAAGGAAAGCAGGACGTTAGTGGTTCAAACTTTGCTTTCTAGAATCCACCAAATTCATGGTTAGTCTAATGAACATAGAAATCTCTGTGTCATTATCTCTCATTTCCTGACCCCCACCTATGGGCAAATGAAGTTCACCCATCAGTACCACCCACACCACCAGCCTTCTGCACTCTGGCTAAAACCTGTCTTATAGAGACTGTTGTACTAGCAATAAGGAAGCAGAGTTAATCATTCTTCTAATGAGTTTGCTTAGGATAAATGATAATAGACAACAAGCAGAAAAATTTCATTACGTTTATCCTGAATGATGTCTTCTAATACCAAAATATAATTTATTTGGAGAGGCGTGATTATCTTCTCTTTTCACTATAAGTTCTGGAAAGTTGTATTCTTGCCTTTCACTTACAATAAAACTTTTGAATCAAAGTCAGCATTGGGAGACTGTACTTAGGTATTTCTCCACTAGCGTAGGGTCAATGACTATTTCCTATCTGATGTTGCTATTGGACTGTATAAATACCAAATGGCAGTATTCTTTGCCTGCAGATAACAATGATAAATGTGGGGGGATGTATTTTGAAAAAGGCTTATTGATACTTATTTGAAAGTAACAGAATATTCAGCAACCTTCCTTATTAAATTACAACTTAGCTTTTTATTTTCTTAAGTCATTAGAGGTACGACTTCAGTACGAAGTGGAAGATATCATTACTCCTGAACCAGAAATAATTCCTCCATTTCCAGATGCCTCCTCCCAGCTTCCTTCTTTAAAGAGCCTTTCAGGCAGTACCAACACTGTAGCATGTGAAGGAACGATGAAGGATAGTATCCCATGTCTTAGGTAAGTCAAATATTTACCTTCCTAAAAAGCATTCCTATCTGTTCTATTAACAAGCGGTGAATCATCAAGAAAGCAGTGAATCAGATGCATGCAACAAAAAATGAGAAGAAACCAGAATGTGGAACAAACAGAAGTAAAAATAATTAAGAGGGTTTTCTAAAACACTAGAAGTTATTACAGAGAAGATGAAGTGCAGTAAAGGTTTGACTAACATTCCAGTTCGATCTAGGCTTACATCTTCATCTCAGATCCACTGTTTTGAATGGAATATAAGCACTATAAAACAAATCAAGGAATTTCTGAGGAATGTTTTGGGGTTGGTTTTTGAGTTCACAAAGAAACTTCCATTGAACAGACACGGGCAAAGCAATCTCTCCTTGATTAATTAGTATGTCACTAAAATCTTTCGTTGTGAAAGAAGTATATGCATTCTATAGTGTGTAAGCTCTGGAAGCTGTATTCATACTCACAAAATAACTTTTAAAATACACAACTATGAAAGAGTTGCACTGTGTGGAAGTGTATATAAAAGAAGCAAACTGTTGTCTGCTAGAGTACACATTGCCACCATTTGGAGTAGATTAATGTCCTTTGCTAACAACTCACATAAATTATGGGTTTGAATAGTTTCAAAACAGAATTCCATACAAAACTCCATAAACTGTAATTTACAGCAATTACAGTGCACTGGTGATAACAATTCCTCTCATTATAGTAAATTCATTATTATTTCAGTCTAATTATTATTAAGGATTTTAAATGCTTCATTTTTTTCGGAAGCAGTTTCAATGAATATTGCCTGCCTTTGCAGATAGTTTGGGCCGTTGAGCTCCTGAAAATAGCAGTAGCCTTTAAAAGCAATATTGTGATATTGTCCTTGTAAAATTAATAGTATTTACTTGAATCTTACTCATTTGCCTACCTCTTTCAGTCAGGCACTTGAACCTCAGACCTCAGTTTAATCATTAATGTGAAATATAAAAATCAATAGACAAGGCAGGGAGAAGTTATTAAAAAAAATCCCAATGTGAAATCTATATATGACATTGAAATCAGCAAGAATGCTATTGGTTATTTCTGAGGTTAAGATTTTACCTTAAGGGATTCTCATTTTATTTAGTCCGTGGAGGAGAGGAATTGTTGACATTGGAGACAGAAAAGCTGTAATGAGGCAGTACTGGTTCTGCTGGTTGGTTTTCAGAAGTTTGCTGAACTCCATGTAATCTCACATGAATCTGGCTGGTTGACTTTTGTCCATTTTACACAGATTAAATGTAAACTTATTTTGTCAGAAAACTGATTTTTCAAAGTCAAAGTAATTACACCACTAGAACCATTGACATATTCCCTCTTACATTTATATATAAGTACACCATGTACATAGTCAACCTTTTCAACAGGGAAAGGCATATAAATTTCCACATTTTTCTTCCAAATCCTAACTGGGTCCACATTCCTTGTCTGTCAAAGAACATCTGCTCTAACAATCATTATGACAAGAAAGTGAAAGCAGTGCTGGAAACAGAAAATCCAGTAGAGATCTGAGTGATGCTACTGACTTTATATGCTAGTCATTTAGGTGGGCAGCAGTACAGAACAGTGCTAATAATGTAAACCTACAGCCATCTACACGTGGAGGGTGAGCGTACAACTTGAACTATTCTGATAATCCACATACAATTTTATATACAGACTAGACCATTTTATAATCTTGGCTCCATTGTGTTTATTTTCATATCTGCTTCACAACATCATTACGGCAAATGGGTGGCACTCCACACAACACAATTTTTGCTAGTCAGAAATCAGAATGACTGAATGCATTTGTGCCTGAGAACAGGTTCTAGAAATAAAGTGATTGAAGGGGCTAAAGTAATGAAAACATGGCATTTTTCCAAAACCGAAAATGAAAGTTACCAGGAGAAGCAAGCAGCAGTGTGGAGTAAATATTGTTCCTCTTTATTTCAGAAGTGCTCTCCTGTTTCTTATTCTGTCTTTAGGCACCTATTTTCCACAGGGATGGAGGATTATATGCAATAGAAGGTCACATTATGAGTGTGTGTAGGGGTGTGCGATGTAAGCAGTCTCACCATTTACAGCTGCAGTAAAACCACACTGGCTAGTGGGCTTTACATAGAAATTACAACCTACAGTGTGAATGTACTAACGAATAATATGATTACTTCAAGGTATTGCTATTATTGCATAATATCTTCTTTCGGTGTATCATCTGCCAGTCAAGAACGTACATAAAGCAGTTACGGAAGTGTTCAGGTTTTATGTTCTCCCTTAATATGTACAACTTCACTACCTGCTCTGCAAGTCACCGAACTTACCATAACCAAATATGAAGAGGTGTTACGTATCAGGGATAATTATATCAAATTTTATGTAGAAAGCATTAAGACCAGATCACGTATTAAGTGATTATACTCCTGTGATGGTTGGAGTCAAAACTCTCCCCCAAACCCTCACAGTGTCCGCAGCCCCTCCTTCCTTCCACCCCCCACCCCTCTGTGCAAGTCCGAGAGAGATAAGGTAGGAGGAAAGAAAGGCTGACAATACTAAAAACNAGACAGACTGACATCAGCACCAGACCTTCCAACACACACACAGGAGACCAGAGAGAGCCGGAAGAGAGAGAGGGAGCCGGAAGAGGAAGCGTCCGACCCCCACAATACACCCTGATTTACGTAGAAAACGTTGCATGGAATACTTGGGATTTGTAGTTCTTCCTCAACCACAACCTGGCTATTCTGAAGGGGCCAAAATCAAACCATGACAACTCCTAAAAAGAAAACAGCACTTGTTTGCACTAAATGGACAACCAGAATTGTTGTCTGTATGTTTTGATTACGAAATGGTGAAGACCACATCATCTTATCTTCACTCCCCCTGCGCATCTTTCTGTCATGCTTTTCTTCGGAGCAAAATTTCCAAAAATACAGAAATATCCTGTCTCAAAGTTTCAGAAGAAAGTATTTTAGATTTTCTGTCAACTTGATTATTCATGATGATTTTCAAGTCTGCATTATGTAACACAGAAAAATATTCTGAAAAAGGAAAATCACTGCAAAATGATTAAGCAGAATTGTTTTTATTGACCCCCATCTGCATCTCCTTCAGGCTTTCTGTTGTAGGATTATGTTTAAGTTTTCAGAGTTGTTTCTACAATAGAAATGAAAAAAAAAAATCCTGTTATTCTTCCAAAATATCCCTGTTCTTATTGGAATGCCTAGTTTCAATGTACAAATATCTGCAGAGTGCTGGTACTTCTCTGGATTTGTTAAGGGATTTTGCTTCATTAGTATTTTCTCAAGAGAAGCAGTTTTTATTCGTGGCCCAGTCTGCTTGTTTGTTTGTTTGTTCTTATTTTGTACCTCTTCTTCTTAGTGTTAAGACACGACCTGTGCGAATGCCTCCTGGATACCAAGCAGATCTTGTTATTCAGTTGGTGTGGGTGGATGGTGAGCCTCCACAACAGATCACCAGTCTTGCAGTAAACTCCGCTTACGGACTGTAAGTAACTCAAAATTGACATTGCATTGATTTATTGTTTATTGCGCTAAATAATGTGTTTTCCAATTATGCTTTGAAGTTTGCTGCAGGCAATTAAAGTCAGAGTAAAAATAATCAAAATTTGAACTCACATACAGACAATATGAGATGTCAAACTGCCATTCTTGCTAACATTTTTACTATTCCTCTTTATTATAAAAGACTTAATCTTTTCACATTATTCTGTCCATCCTTTTGAAAAAAAAATAATTACATTTCAAATCTGTAATTTTAAAAGTTATTTTGAAAGGATTACCAAGGTGAAATACATTTCGCAGAAGATGGTGGTGTGATTAGGTGTTAAATGTCATTCATCAGGACATCATATTTGAGTTGGAAATTGTCTTCTGAGAACAGCCTTTTTATGTCTGTGTTAATCTCTGTTTGCAAAAGAACCAGACATCCTAAAACTGAAAATTGAATAAGGAACATTCAAATGCTAAATTCTGATTGAAAATGCAAGGATGCCTGTCTGTGTGTAATTTTTCCCTCAGGTTCCATTTTTTTGCCAATTTTTAGTGTTTTCTTTCACTGATAGTTGCCTAGGCACATTGAAATGGTTTTTCTTCTGAAAGGTGTTACTCCTATTAAAAAAACATGGGCTGGAAAGGGTCTTAGGTCTGTCCAACTCCTACTGATTTTCGGTAGGTCACTTAAGTCTCTCAGTGACTTCAGAAATTTTATGTAGAGCCTTTACATTTGTGCAAAAATAGTCCTTTGGGGCTGTTTTGTCAGGTCCATGACCTAAATTTCCAGACAGTTTCCGGTTAATGAACTCTCGAAGTTTCTTTTGTTTTACTATACCTACATGCATTTGTCTCTTGTGCAGATTGTTGCCTAATTTGCTTCCTTGCAGGTCTCAAGCTTCAAGGCAGCATGTGACTTCAAGAATAATTACACCTTTCTCTCATCTGTAAACTGCTCTGACAGGCTGTAGTTCTCCTAGTACTCACAGTGCTTTCCTAAACATACCTGATTCAATCAAATGCTCTAAATTGTTTCCTTTGGTAGGAGCAGAAATAGTTTCCAGGTCAGCCTCCTTCAAAACACCTTATGCTAAGTGCATGAGTGTTTCAGAAATAAATGGATGTATAAATGAGTAGCCCAGTAAAGGAAATGTAACTTCCCTACAAAAGCTACCCAATAACTTAGTGTCCCTGATATTACTGCAGTCATGAGACAAGACTAAAAAAGATATTAAAAAAACCCTTTATCCCCAGCAAAGATAAAACAATTCAGATGCTGTGAATTTTTATTTAATGTATTTTGTTTACTGTTAATATTACAAAGCTACAAATTAGAAGTGTTAACACCTTTTTTATTTCTGTTGAAATGAATCATCAAAAAACTTCTTTATGTTATGAAAGTCGAAAAGAAAAACATACAAAATGCTTCCAATAATGACTGAAAATCTATAAGGTTAAATACAAGTAATAATTTTGTTTTAAAGTATGTTCTGTTGGATTGAAAGCAGTCTCTGAATTTTTATTACCAGCTCATGGGATAAAAATTTTCAGCCACTCTACATGTTAATTGTCAAGAAATGTCTGATGAGGATTTTATGACATTTCTATGAAAGATAGCTACAGAATAGAACATCTCCTAGCAACTAATTCTATTCATGACTAAAAATTGAGAAATTCATTATGCTTATTTTGCATTTGATTTCCTAAAGACTTGGGTGTTAATTTTTCTTAAGCCTTATTAATAGTAATATCTATCTATATTTTCTTGCCATTCCTCAGAAGTGTTATAATATTAATGAGCAATTACTGATTTTTTTACTGGTAATTTTTTTAGGTATATGAAACTATATATCTGTGCTTGTGTGTGAACTTAGAGAAGTTCAGAAAAATGCAGACCAGGAACTGATGATCTGTTTTGTTAATTTTCTGACCACAGAGTGAATGATCCCCAGCTCTTACTGCAATTCATGTTTTCTAGAATCAATAAATCTCAGGTTAATAATTTTCACAAAATCACAGAATGGCCAGTCTTCTCTTTTCCAGGCTAAACAGACCCAGGTCTCTCACCCTCTCCTCATAAGAGAGATGCTCCAGTCCCCTGATCATCTTTGTGGCCCTCTGCCTGACTCTGTCCAGTAGTTCTTTGTCTTTCTTGAGTTGGGGAGATGAGAACTGGACAAAGTATCTGACATGCGGCCTCACTAGGGAAGAGTGGGGCAGATTTTACCTTTACATCTAGCCAGAAGTGAAGATTGCAGTCTGACAGAAAAAGAAAGACTTCTGTAGAATAATTGTCAGTATATAATGTTCCTGCTTAAATCAAGTCTCCAACAATGCAGTGTTGAGCGTTTGGCATATGGACTATCAGTAGTCATATGCTCTGTGAATTTATTTCCCATTATCTAAACCAGAAAAAAATGAGTCAGTTTTGCTTGTATGTTTTAATATTAAATATTAAATTGGTTTAATGCTTTAGCAAAGATATTACCTGCAGAGATATACGGGTTTCCATATGTTATGGTTAACTTTGGACTTTCTCCTAGGTCTTAAATAAAGGCATGTTTATCATCTTTTTGGTTTCTTCCTTTTCCCTATTTTCCTTCCTTTTCCTTGGATTGATGCATTGTGTTCTTCCTTCCCCCCTACCCCCATCTTCACCCCTTCTGATCTGGGAAATAAGCAAAAATAGAAAACATTTTTATAGGAGAGGATGAAAAAGTGCTGCTGGTCCAATACGACTTCTCTCGTTCTGAAAATGGTGTCAGAAGGAAATCGGTAGAAGCAGTAGAGAAGCAGCAGGGCAGAATGCTTCAAGCATTACAGAGGGGCTGAGAAAGTTTGAGCAGGAGTCTGTATGGTAGCCAAGCTAACAGAGTTGGAAGGAAATTCTATATATAGTTTTCAGATTTGGGTATCTCCACAACACCACTTATATACAGTTAATTTATCATTTGTATTTAGATTAAAATAATTATTTATACATGTCTTTGCATTTATATTTTGATTTATATTCATATCTTTTCCATATGAATAACCACTTTTAAAGATCTACATTCCTATTTTTACGCTTAATTTACGTTATTATTACTAGAATTATATTGTTCAGTAAAGCAACACTTAGGCATTATTGCAGTGCTTTTGGCAGAGAAAATTAATTAAAGTGGAAAGTCAGCTTTCAGGAAAGTCAGTTACTGTGTTTCAGGACAGAATTTTATAAGTTCAGGATTACAAATCTGTAAGAATTAGAAAATGTAAGCTTTGAGTAGTTTCTAATGAAAAATGTTTGTGCAGGATTCATAATAATTATTGTTTGCGCCTCCTACTTGCTTACATATTACTAATACCTTTGAGGAACATTTATTTTCTCAGAGTGGCATTTGGAAACTGCAATGGTTTGGCTGTTGTGGACTTCATGCAGAAGACAGTACTGCTGAGCATGGGAACCCTTGACCTATATGGATCAAGTGATCCATACCAGCGTCAACCACGTTCACCTCGCAAAAGCAAGCAGTTTGCTGCAGGTAGGAGATAAATATTGTGGTTGTGAGCCTGATGGATCCTTCGGGGTTTTTGCCTGTGGCTTTTTATAGTGCTTTTGAAGTGCATGACTATTTGCCAGCCAACAGAGTTTCTGTAACTTGAAAAAAGAAACCTGACTTGCTTTAGGTACTGACACTTCCTCAGAAGCAAAATGTTTTATGAAGTTTATTCTTTTGGGATGGAGGTCAGCAAGTCTTTCCCTTAGCTGAGTCTATAAAAAATCATAATGAGCTGAGCAGCAAATTGTTTCTCAGGCCATCACTTGAAGTGTAGTCTCTATGCTATTTTCTTTCTAGTTTCAATAAGTTCATACCAATAGGTAAGACTTCAATTTAAACTTGTCTCTTCTGCCACCTGCTATTTATTGGTATTTGATAGGCAGTTGTGTTTGGAGAAGTGTTACACTTGAAATAAGTATTTGGTAGATAGCACAAGTAGCTCAAATTAGCCACTTTATTACCGAATTGAAGCTCTTAATACAAACTTGCTAAATCCATTTATACCCCATTTTAAAATTTGATGCCAAGAGAATGACATTTTTACGTCATAGCTATTATTATGCATTGCGTGCTAGAAATATTAGTCCATCAATGCAGCTAAATGTTATACATTTTTGGTTATCTAAAAAAATTACTTGTATGAGAAAAAACATCAGATGATCTTCTAAGTTTCAAGTCTTTTTACTCCATATATTCCAGAATAGCTTACTAGAGTCAGACACAATTATGAAATGTTTTACATACCTGTGAAGTTTTAGAATTAGATTTACAAATCTGATTGAAAATACTGAGGTTTAAATCTACCCAAAATTATAAAAGAAGCAGATTATAGTGGATTTATGACATCAGCATTTTCACCAACAGACCCTGCACTAAATCACCAAATCCTCTTTCTCCAGTTGTTGGAAATTTTTTTAATTGGGAATACGCTTGTACTGAAACAGAAAGTAAAATTTAGAGAATACAATATAAGTCTTCAAATTTACTTCCCTTTCTGAAGGTCCATTTATCTCCCTTTCTAGGCATTTAATCATGGCAAGCTTAGTTCTCACCTGTGCCAAGTGTTGAAGATGTAAAATTGGCACAGCTGAGGAGAAAAGAAACAAACAGCTTTAAGCTACATTCAACTTCTCTGTTTGGCTGAGCCAGCCTCACAGCAGCTCCTAAATTTGAGCAGCTAGCCACAAGCAACATGCTGCAGAGCCCTGGTACAAAAGGTGGAGGGCAGCTGATGTAGAAATAGCTATTATCAGCGTTGTACCGCACAGGCTTTCTCTGCGTTAGTCTTGGCTAATCCTTCAAGGCAACGTTCCATCTCTGCAGCGCTGCTAGGATGGAGCCCACTGGGGATAAGTGACTGCTAAGAAGGAATACACACTTCTAGATTGCTCATAGAAACTATGCATCTAAAAAAAGCCTCAGCTGCTTTCTCACCATCCATCCCGCATCCTTTACTTTTTTGATTATTTTTCTTGTTGTGTCTCCTGACTGGAAGGTAAGTATCTGCTGAAATTTCTTCACCTTGGCTGTTCTAGATGCTGGTTATGATATCACTTCCTTTCACTTTAGACTGTTTTTTCTCTCTTTCCTCTGCCTGCTGCTGATGCTGGTGTACTGGCATGTTCCAAAGACAACTTTTGCATGCGTGGCCTGTCTAACTTTTATCCAGATTTAACGAAACGGATCCGTACTTCCTATCAGAGTAAGTTCTATAAAGGTTAGGCAAGTTGCTTTACCATGATTGGACTATGCCTGACTTAAATCCATGTGTTTGTGCTTTGTAATGTGTTTAAAAAAACACATTCAGCATGCAAGCAAACTTATTACATCTTGTGATGTCAACCATGCTTAATTTTGACAATTATCTTTATTATGCAGATATTTCAGACCGTTTTCTTTTTTCCAAGACAGTCAATGAGAAAAACTCAGTGGTTTATGTGGAGCAGATTGGGCCTTAGAAATAATTTTTCAAAGATGCTACGTTTTTGATACCAGTATCTTTCTTTGGCTATATATTCATTTCAGTGTACATCTAATTGTATGAAGCATTTCTTGTTTTGCAGTGGCACTGCCTGGTTGTAGTTATTAATTAATTCTTCCCCATTTTCAGAAGAGCAATGTGGCTTGCAAGACTGCCAATTGGATTGAGTGCTGTGAAATTTAAAATTTTGATCTTGGTTTGGTACTTGAATATTTGGCTTTGGGGAACTGTCCCATGCTTCTGATCTTTAATGGGGAATGTGAAGAGGATATAAAAATACATGCATTGCAGAGAGCTATGAAAATTAATGTTTTTAATATCTTTAAATTTTGAATTATAGTGATAGGCAATTTAAATATTAGTATTCATCACTGCAGAATGAAATGAATAAAGCTATAATTAATTTTGCAAAAATGACTGTTAAACAGATGAGCTGTATGTACCTTAATTAACTGCAGTGCTTATATGTAATTAGGTCTCCTGGATGCCTCATATTCATCTCTCTTTAAAGTGGTTTTCACAGAACAACTGGATAGGCAATTTTACATTAAATACTCAGTATAGACATGATAAAGGGGTGGCAATTGTTTTATCATCTCACATAAATATAGTATTGTGTAGCTATTGAAATACATTTACACAGTCACACGAGAAATTCTGTTCCATCTCTCTAGAATGATTACTCAACAACTGATTTGTATGATTTTATTTCATAATGCTTCATAAAAGGTGGAATATTTAGTTAACAGACCAGTCCAGTTACAAACTCAGCAGCCTATAAAGAGGTTTGTGTATAACGTCTTTAAAGCTATTAGTCTGATATTGCTAATTTCAAGTAATGGAGAACATGAAGGTCAGACAGAAGTCAAAGACTTGGGGGTTTTCTTCACTAAAAAATTAATAAATTCTAAGACAAAAAATGACTGACAAACCCACTGAAAATTACAAATGCAGATCAGAGTTTTTCATAGCTTCTTGTTTCAATGTTCAACTTCAAAATCACACAAGTGCACAAAGTCTTTCTATATATGAGTGTGGAGTAAGAGCCTGGCTCTTGTGCAAGATCACAAACAACATTTTGTTTCCTCAAAAATCCCTTGGTTGTTACTTTTGCTGCTCAATACTTATACAGGAGTATGTAGTGTATGATCTGAAAGATGCACCAGGCAATAAGATAGAGAACAAGGAAAAAATGTGGCATAGACTGCAAAATATCTTGTTAAATCATTCTCAAGTTGTGCTTTGTAATGTTTCTTATGAGATGTGAATTTAAGATCAGTATTGAGAATGGATTGAGGATTTTTCTTACAACTTTATCTCTTCTTATAAAGGATGATTCTATGAAAAAAAAAATATTTTTGGAAAGTGTGCAATTGAATCTGATGTTATTAAGGCAAAAGCAGGAATGGTCGTGTGATAAGATAAGCATTAGGCCTAAAGTTTTGAGGGTTATATAAATGAAAATGGAAGTTAACAGGAAGACATATCAGGAGCTGATTCAATTAAGTAATTAAGTAGGAAGATAACTTTATGAGGATCAGCTTGAGAGAATAAGACTTTCAGGCATTGACTCTAAATAAGAGATTATTGTGAGTAAGATGCTTAGACTTTTGTCAGTCATTTTGGAGGTGATTTGCAAGGAAAAAAAACAGTCTAGTTTGATATCTAGCCTGATTCCAAGTGTGATGTTCCAAGGATAAAAACTGTATTATGGATTAGAGTATCTGAGAAGATAGTGGTACTGTTAACCTTGTTGAAGTAATGAAGAGAACTTCAGCACAAAAAAGAAGAGTTCATCTTGCCCATGTTAGGTTCATATCTGGGGCTTGTGAGTAAATTTTGAAAAGGCAAGATTACTGGTCTAGCTTGGATGGAAAGAATCCAAGTTAGAGTGGCANGTAAATTTTGAAAAGGCAAGATTAGAGTGGTTAGAGTGGCAGCCCCATCCCTGGAGGTGTTCAGGGCCAGGTTGGATGAAGCTTTGAGCAACCTGATACCATGGCAGGTTTCCCTTGCCCATGGCAGGGGAGGTGGAACTGAATGATCTTTAGGGTCCCTTCCAACCCAAACTGTTCTATGATCCTATGTGTAGTTAGAGATCATTAGGGTTAAAGTAGGTGTTTATTCTCCTGTTTATAGAGAAAGTCTCCTCAAATACTGGGATAGAGGCATAAAGGAGGTATTAATATTTTGGTCTGGGGTGTTTTGCAAATGAAGAGGGAAAGGGGGAAAAAAAGTCATCAAACAGGGAAAAGAAGCGATGTGGTGGGGAAGACAGGTTTTCCAAAGCAAAGATATAATCAACAAAGTTAAGAGAATCCAGTACACAGAGTATGGTGGTGGAATAATTGGTCTGCTTTTTTTTTTAATTCTAGAGGGGGGAAAAAAAAAAGAGAAACTTGATAAATTTAATGCATATGCGTGTAAGCTGGACTGAAAAGCATAGAGAGTAGACTTAAAACAGTAAGATAGCACATTCTCTGGTTTGGGAGGTGGAAGTGGGAAGCTAGAAGCAAGAAGGGAACAAATTGCAGAAAAGTAATTAGTTCTGCACTTCCATAATGGGAGAGACTGAAAAATAGCTGTCCTATCAGGGGTAGTAATTTGGGGAAAATAAGAGGCTAAAATAAGCACAAGTGCAGAGCTGGAGGTAGCTTTCTGGTGTTGATGACGTTCCATTTGCTATAGCATCTGCTGGCAGGCACCTTGCTTTGTAGCAAGAATATGTGCCAGGCCGCATAAAATAAACTGTCTCTGTAGTAGTGCTGAACTGTGCTGTTGTTTGTTTGTGTTTCTTTTTTTTAATTCAATTGAAATCAAGCTGTACATCTTATTACTTAGTAGTAGATAGCATATATCCAAATATTAAAACAAGTACACTACTGCATCTATAGAAACAGTGTTTACAGCAGAACATAAAAATACCTACTTGTAAAAGCAATTACTGTCTCCTCTTAAAAATTCATACCATCTGTTGGTAAAACAAAAAAATAAATAGTCTTTATAAAACATCCAAAAAGTTGGCATGTTCAAATCAACGTTGATCCATTGGAAAATAATTTTCCGAATAAAGACTTTTCAGCAAAAACTCCTTGTTCCTCCTTCAGTCCAGACTCTTCAGAGGGTGTGATCAAAAGCAACCTTGGGCTGAGAGGAACACACAGAAAACTCTTATGAGTCATTACACATCAGTAACTGACACTTCATTTCACACCTGACAACACAGTAGAAGTTAATATCAGTTGAGTTTTAAGTCAATAGCTGTATTCTGAAATGTTTATTCCAAAGAATGCATTGTATTTAAACATAAAGAAAGCATAATATGGTTATTCAGGGTGAAGATGATGGATTAAGGTAACACCGATCTTACTTATTGGCTTGTGAATATATATGATAATTTATTTATTTATAAGAAAAGATGTGTTGACTTCGGGTGCTTTAAGTAAATAATCACTTAGTCATGTGGATAGAAATTTAAAATTTCAAAAATAATTTTAAATCTAATAATGAGCTTCTAAATGTTACTCCATACTACACAGTACCTTATTTGATCCATTAATAAAGACAAAATGGGAATTACAGTAAACTTTGAAAAGAACCCAGGACAGACGTCTTTATAAGTGCTTATGTGATATATTTACATCTTACACTATTATCACATTTACAGACTGTACAAATCAAAGCAAATTTCTTTATAATGTCAATGGGTACATCTACAGGTGGTTGCTTACACTGCCAAATTCCATTCTTTGTCTTTAGTTTTGCTGCTATGTTCCTGCTTTACTCGGACTCAAAATTTGCTGGTGAGGGCATTTTTTGGCTGGAAGTAGCTAAAATATCTTGGGACACAGATTTGGCCTACAGAGCTTTGAAATAAAAAGTGAAAATATTTTCATAATATAATAATTTTTGTAGCTGTTGTAGTCCCTCAGACATTCAAGGGAAGCTGAGTTGCATGTAAATACTATACAGGGTAATATACATCAGACATCATGGCTTGTTTTGCTTAAAAAGGAAGTGACATTGGAAAATAAATAGCAGTACAAAGAAAAGCTTTCTTACTCAAAGGCAAACAAAAGGTAACTTTCAATGAAATCAAAGTTAGCACGTGAAAATTGTTCTTTTGGTGAATTATGATTGTGCAATTCCTTGAAATATAACATCTTAGGGATTTAGAATTTAGTAAGACTTTGGATATACAGGTGGGTAATAATAGTTCATAAGAATATATCTAAGCAAGAAAGATTAATGGCAGAATATATGCCAGTGGCACTGCTAAAGAAAATCTAAGTATCTGAGATTAAGACCATACCCTTGTGCAGAGCACAAAGTACCACTTCTGCCTAACATGGGGATTTACTGAACTTTAAAAAAAAAAAAAAATTAAAGCATCTGTTGGTGGTCACTGTTAGAGGTGATAGTGGCTTAACAAAAAGTCTAGATTGGTAGACAAGTTTGTATATTCACCATTTTAAAATACCATACATGAAATTTATCTTTACTGCTGTAAATCGTAAAACTCCTGCCAAATATAGTGCCTGTGGCATTCTCATGGCGGTTGCTTTAGAGTTTTCAGAACAGTGCTGTGATTTGGCTCATTTCCTACTACAGTTAGAGGCACCATAATTTATATTTAGCTGTAATATTGCTTCTGTGAGTCCACATATGCAAAAAAAAATCTATTTAGAAGCAAAATCTGACCTGGCATTTGGCATTGTAACTATCACCAATAGTAACTATACAATTTAGGAGAGGTTTAGGAGAATTTCATTGATCATCACATCTTAATCAGGGGTAAGGTTTTAATAACTCAAATACTGCACTTGCAAAATACACTGTTTAATATTTAATTTGCCCCAGACCTCCAAGGCTATACAAGTGTGCTGAGCTTACTTGCACTGTACCTTGTGGACAGTTCAGCAGCAAAAATCAATTATGTCCCAAATCTGTGGGTACATACAGAAATCGAAGAGTTGGATAGAAGTAAGATTTGATGTAAGAAAGGTGCACATAAAGAGGCTCCCTAACTGATTGCAATTCCTGAATTGTAACTTCAAAAGTGACTAGATTCAGTCAATTGAAATATAAAATTCTCTCGTGGATTGAGTTGAATCAAAGAAAGATTCAAGTACCTTTCTCAAATTAAAACATCTTTGGTTCTCAACATTAGTATCTAGATTGTGATCTTTTGTTTGAACATCAGCAGCAATTACATCAATGCTACTCACTAAACAGGCCAATTCAATACTGTTGTTTTTTTTCCAAAGCATGCTCAAAATTGTTCTAGCACTCGTGTAGCTTTGTTAGTGATGGGAGCTTTTAACTCTGCTTGTTGGGGGTCTAGATTTTGGCCATTTCTCAGAGCAGTTCAGAATTATATTGTAATAAAAATATCAGTACCAACATCGAGAACCCACTGGTCTTAGTACAAAGAGAGCAGCCCCGGTAACAAAGCAGTAGCAGAATTTTTTTTAGAAACAGGAGTCTACTTGAATTTCATAGATGAAGGTCTCTGAGCCTGAGGGTCCAGAAGTCATAACAAATGTTACAGGACGTGTGGTGCCAGATTAAAGCATATTGAAAGGTCTTGATAGGATGCTTGACTTCCATGATACAACATATGCTGAGTGTGTGTAAATACACTGTCAGTACAACAGTAATGAACTTCTGAATGTGGGTTAATGTGCACTAAGCTCTGTGATGTGAGTGCTGTGAGTTCACATTGTATGACTGTTGCTGGGCTGCCTGCCAGTCCCAAGAACCCTATGGCATGAAGTCAAAACTCCTTATTATAACGAGTGTGAACTGCTTGATGTAAGCCATAGGAAACAAAGTTATGGCCATGCCCAGTTCACCCCCTCAGAATTTGGTAAAGGACAGTACGAGCTCAGACTTTCTCTCCCTCACATGCAAAAGGGCATGATGGATCCTAGTTTGATCACAGAAATGAGCCTGAGCTTAAGCAGTGTAAACTAGGATTACTTCACTTGTTTCCATCTTCCATGGTAGACTGCTACAAATAAGTTCCTCACAAATATTTATAAACAATATGTAAAATACCCTGTCCAAAAATTCTGTGTTATGTTCAGACAACATTATCATTGCCTCTGTGTCCTTTTGAATAAGCTATCCTGTGTGAATTCATATAAAAGCTCCTAATATTGCAGAGTAGCAGCAATATTTTGTATTTACTATCTTCTTTCACCAGTACTGTGTGTCTCCCCACTTCTTCCCCTGTTTTAAGGTTTCCTCCCTGCATTCTTCAGCAGTTGAAAGTATAGAGTGATTTCTGCATCAGTTTGTCAGGGATGAATGAGTTTAATTCCTACCACAGACATTTAAGTTTTAAACTGTGTTTCCTTGTTTTCACTTGTTAGGTACAGGCACTCTGTCTACCCTGAAGCATTAGCAAGAAGTCTGATTTTTAAACCAGATCTAAGTTTCTGCAGTGACAGCCTGATAACTGCAGTTATCTGGAATAGATATTTCCCTCACATTTTACACCATTCTTTTCTCCAAATTGACTTTAAAGCGCAGAATACCGTCAACCAAGAAAGTTGAAGCATGCCCTGTTAGATTGTAACTTAACTTTTTAACTCCGTTTTTTCAGGCCTGACTGAACTCAGTGACAGTCCAGTTTCCCTGGAGCTAGAGCGTTGCAAGTCTCCCACTTCAGGTAAAGGTGACTGGCTTCTCTTCCTGCAGTCTGTATAAGCCATGCATATCATGCATCACTGTTTCATTAATCCCTGACAAGTGAAGTGCATAGTTACCGTTCCAAAGAGAAGAAATTACTGGAGGATTGCTTATTACGTAGCATGATAAAATCGTAAGTCTGTTTACTTAAAGAAAAAGCAAATGTACGTGGTGCATCTCAAGCTGAAGAGCATTAAAACATTTGAATTTGCAACGTCGTGCAGGTATATTCCTGTATCTCACATGGACTCAGGATTTCTGTTAGAGTCTTGTTTCTCTTTTTTCTTAAAAGACTTTCTGACATTTTTTTTTCAGGAAGGAGTCCTTATAATTTTACCTATATACTATACATATGTGCACATAGAGAAATTATTTGAAAAACAGCAACATGGAGATGTAAATTTTAACCATTAGAACCCACCAGTGCCTAAGTTACGTAATTTACAATGGAAGCATAAGGGAACATTTTTATTTGAGGCTGTCAACCACTTTGACCCAGCAAAGCTCGACCACTTAAGGATTTATAAATGTTTCCCATTTTACCCATAGTCCTTCAGAAAGTGGAGCTCACCTCACTCCTACAGACTTTGTCTGCAACTGCCTAGTCTGCACTAATCTCTTTAATATGAGTTTTCCTGATTAAAGATCCTTTCTTAGAGCTGTTTTCTAGTAGCCAGCTTTTAAATGTGATGGAAAATAAGCAGGTGTACAGGTGTGGATGTGATATGTTCATGTTGTTTGTGGTACGCATATCACATTTCTTTTCCTTGTAGTTTGGTAAGTATTGACAGATGCTTTTCCTTTCTTTTACTCTTCCTTAGTCATGGTAACAGACTCCCACAAATACGCTGATCAAATCCTTTGTTATTATTTCACATATTTTACTTTATTATAGCAGGATGCGCTAATCTTGAATGGAGGCTGTTAAGTAGTAATTTACAAGAAGGTAAAAGTAATAAAAATGTTTCCCTGGCATATCAAGAATTGAAACAAATCAGCTGTTTGGAATTACGTATGTCTTTACGCTATCTGCAACCCAAATTCTGTAGAAATGGGAGTATCAATATGAAATGAGCTATGAGAATATTGGTATAAAGCTGGGAGCTCAAATTCATGATGTAGGCTTTAAAAGAAAACAGTATAAATTAGACTAGTTATTGTGTGGCTCACTGGGGTTCATCTTCTCAATCGCCTCTCCAGAAATAAGCTACAAATTCTCTTTTTCTTTGTACTGAAATCTAGGAGATCACTAATTTGTTAAACATATATGCATGTGCTCCAGTTTTGTAATGATGACAGACTCCTATAGCACCTTATTTTTTTCTGCAGTTAACTTCAATTTTTCACTCCACTGTTGATCAAATCTACCTATTTTAGATAAACTGAAGATATTTTGCTCCAAAATTCATTCTGGCTGTGTAGATCATTCAGCAGGAAAAACATAGCATATTTATGATGTTTCCTATGTTAGCCCTTCTGTGTAGTTTTCCAAGATAAATTTGAATCTTTAAAATGTGAAGTCTGGAGCAATTTTGCAGGCAGTAACTTTAGTAGAATTAACAGCTGTTTAAAGTAGAAATTAATGTTATTGACTGATATTATTTTTTAATTTAGCTTTTTTAATTTAGTTTTTATTTCATACCTGCTATAAAACTGGGCAAAATCTAGTCTAAGCATCTGAAGTACCTGACCAAGAACTTTGGAGCAAAGCTACCTTGTTCTTTATAAGCACAAGCTCCCCAGCTGCATCATCCTCTGCAGTGGCTAACATTTCTTTCTCACAGAACACAACTGATAGATCTGCGTGGTTTTGCATTCAGCAGGCAGGATTCTCCTACTCCATTATCAGAATACTCCTTATTTTATATGCAGAGCTGGTTTCTAATTCAGTGCAAATCCAACTTCTTCCACTAAGCAACATTTTAAACTTGTTTCACAAGACTACCTTTTCTGTCGCTCCTCCTCCACTATTTGTTAAAGCAGAGCTTTGCAGATGATGTAACGGGAAACTCAGATTCCCACCCTGAATGCCTTTCAAACCAGAATATAAAATTAAATCATTTGATGAAAGTTTAGCTGAAATTCAGGGCCGTACAACGGGTATAGCAGCAAGTGAAGAAACACTGACCTTGTCTTTTATGAATGGCAGGCAGAAGAGAGGAATAATCTTCCTTAACCATTGGTATGTTATTTTAAATAAATTAGTATTTAAACACTGTAGTGATGTACTTGTGGTAATGTACAGGAAGTCCAAAAGTTAATAAGGGCCATTTGAATGGTTCTGCTTGTTTGTGAATATCTGACTGGTGGCATATTTCACTGTAAATGAAGTGTATTGCAGGTATAACAGTATCTAAGGAATAAAACTGGTAAAGATTGTGGAACTAAAAACCTTTAAAAATAAAAAAAAAAAAAAGAAAACACTTGTGTATATATACAGCATGTTTCATGAGAATGGTAATACAGCCTGGTATGCTGTGCCACATAATGATAAATAATTGGTTTAAAGAAACTCTTAAAAAAACAGGTGGAAATTGGGATTTTTTTTTTATACTCTCAGAATATCTTATTCTTACTCATGCATGCCATGTACATTTTGCCAGAAAGTCAAACTGTATTTTGCTTGTTGTTTGTGATTTGGAGGTTAAAAGTTATGGCTTTGTCCAACATTCACTCCACAATGGAATGCGACAGCTGAGTAGCTCTAAAATAAAGTTTAACAACTCTAAGACCTTGAAAGTGCTCATAAAATAAGCGCGGCATCCACTGCTGGTGTTAATTACTTATAATATGTTATGGAACAATATCCATTCCAGTAAAGTTTACCTTTATTTTATCATTTCATTACAAAAATTATTCAGGGGCTCTTAGGAGTAGTATTATATACATATAATACACAAAACTATGTAATACATATATCCCTTGCTGCTTTAGCCATTTATATGCAGCTTCACATTTAAGCATTTAGTTGAGAATACACCGTGAGCACAAGAAAATGCATCTTTGAGAGGTCATTTGATTTTGTGTGAGGTGCAATGGGTAGTTTAGGGTTTTTTTCAAAGATCAGAAGGGAAAAATTTCATCAGTCTGTGTATAATAGAGTGATTTCTCAAAGATGTGTTGTAAAATGAAAATGCGTTTGTGTTTTGTCTTAAGAAATCATCTTCATATTGGCAGCTTGCATCTAAAATGCTTTTAAGGCCATAGAGATCCTAGAAGGCTATGTAAATATTTCTAGTATTTATTCCCATGTGCTTTGGAACCAGTGCAATATTGAGTTTTTATACATACTGTGGTTTTTGTAGGGCTGCTATCCTGAATCATTTTGCTGGCTAAATCTGCTGATATTAGATTCATGCCATCCCTTCCTCCCACTTTTCTACATGATTTTTTTCAAATAGCTTTGTTTCAAGAAGAATATTATTTAGCTTCTAATAGTTGCTCCGTTTTAACTTGTGGGTAACTGCAAAGTAGCTGAAGAGATTCAACTCAGTTTGAAAATTACATTCTTATGGAAAATGAGCAAGAAAGTAAATGTCTCAACATTTTGTGTGCATGTGAAAAATAATGTAATTTATTTTGAAACTCAGTTATTGATAACACTGTCAGCATATCCCTTTCTACTTATTTATATTAAATTAAAAAGCATGTTTAGTAGTCAGGAGGCAAATTAATCATTGAAGAGAGGTTAGTTCGTGCACTGGGAATACAAGGAACATTTTGTCACTTTTTCTAACATCAGAAGGGATTTGCTTAAATTCTGGAGAAGGGATGTGCATATAGTGTTTAGAAAGGAACAGGGAGCAGTGTGAGCTGGCAGAGGGCAGGAAATGAGAATCTGGATTTGGGCCACTGTGTTGGGCATAGGGGGAGCAGCAATGGTAGCCCTTGTGCAGCCCATGGTGCAAGGCTCAAGATTCAAGGATGTCTGAGCTCACCAACAGGGACCAGCAGCTGCTATGGACTGGGAAGACAGGAGCTAAGCACGGGAGCTCTGGGGAGGGTGGTCAGGGCCACACGGCCTGGTGGTCACCAGGCAGGTCCAGGGGCAGGGCAGGAGAATGTCGGTCTGGGAGCCCAGGTCCAGACCAGCAGGGACATGGCCAGGCACAGAAATGGCAGCAAAGCAACAGGTGCTGCAGCTCGGGGCAAGGGTGAGAGTTTCAGCTTGAAAACAGCTCCCACAGCAAAGTGCTGCCTGTGCACTCTGCCTGAGGGCCACCAAAGGAAGAGGGCTCTGAGCCCTAGCAGCCAAACCTCCAGGACCTCTGTTCTGACCTTGTCCAAGTGGGTATCTAAGTAGTGGGCTCTTACACCCATGTTTTAGCAGAGGGAGACTGGGTCTGATATTTCAAAGTACTAAGCAGGCAGAAGCTGCCTAATAGGAAAAGAGCTGTGTGAAGTCACTTTCATTTTGAATAATATTAAATTATGGCTCCGGTCCTGCTGTAAAAACTGAGGGAAACACATAATTAAAAGTCACAGCTGCCAGCACACATTTGTTTGTTGATTGTACCTTGGTCTTTTCATTGAAAAATTGATAAGGATTCATATGGCTACAAGGCAGGACATTGTCCAGTCAGGAGACGTGGTTGCTCAGCTCAGCTAGGTGCTAGACAGTACCTGTTAACTCTGTGCATTTTTCTTACCCCACAGCTGGATAACTTGATTGTCACATTAAGCTCTTTGGGGCAGGAGCTCCCTTGCCTTGTGCTGTGGCATCACATTTTCTGCTGGCTGCCTCCAACATGAATGCAAACAAATAACGGTAACCAACAACACTGCAGCCTTGTGAACCTTTAAGCTCTACTTAATTTTAAAATAAAACCGGCTTTCAATACCCCTTTTCAACAAGATTTGTTTACATGCATGACCCTCCTTTCTTAAAACTGTAGAGATAGTGAAATATACATAATTTAGTTTCTAAAAATAGACAATATAATAATATCCACATTCTGATCTTTTTTATAGTAAAATGCTAGTTTTATCCCAGAAAAGGTAATATACATGGCTTTAATCACAGTAAAGCTTGAAAGCAACCAACTCCTTTTGATTTTACCCTCAAAGATGCGGTCTGTTGGCAGTGGTCCAACGCTTTGTCCTAGCACAACCCCGTCCTACACCAAAAATTTCCAATTTTAGTGGTGGAGGTAGGAGTGACTCCTGGCTTTGTCAGCTGCATTTCCTCCTATGTGTCTCCTTTGCCCATTAGCCTCCCAGTCACCATGTTCCCTACTCTATCCCTGTGCCCATAAACCAACTCATCAACTGTACGTTCCTCTTCNTTTTAGCAGAGGGAGACTGGGTCTGATATTTCAAAGTACTAAGCAGGCAGAAGCTGCCTAATAGGAAAAGAGCTGTGTGAAGTCACTTTCATTTTGAATAATATTAAATTATGGCTCCGGTCCTGCTGTAAAAACTGAGGGAAACACATAATTAAAAGTCACAGCTGCCAGCACACATTTGTTTGTTGATTGTGCCTTGGTCTTTTCATTGAAAAATTGATAAGGATTCATATGGCTACAAGGCAGGACATTGTCCAGTCAGGAGACATGGTTGCTCAGCTCAGCTAGGTGCTAGACAGTACCTGTTAACTCTGCATTTTTCTTATGCCGCAGCTGGATAACTTGATTGTCACATTAAGCTCTTTGGGGCAAGAGCTCCCTTGCCTTGTGCTGTGGCATCACATTTTCTGCTGGCTGCCTCCGACATGAATGCAAACAAATAACGGTAACCAACAACACTGCAGCCTTGTGAACCTTTAAGCTCTACTTAATTTTAAAATAAAACTGGCTTTCAATACCCCTTTTCAACAAGATTTGTTTACATGCATGACCCTCCTTTCTTAAAACTGTAGAGATAGTGAAATATACATAATTTAGTTTCTAAAAATAGACAATATAATAATATCCACATTCTGATCTTTTTTATAGTAAAATGCTAGTTTTATCCCAGAAAAGGTAATATACATGGCTTTAATCACAGTAAAGCTTGAAAGCAACCAACTCCTTTTGATTTTACCCTCAAAGATGCGGTCTGTTGGCAGTGGTCCAACGCTTTGTCCTAGCACAACCCCGTCCTACACCAAAAATTTCCAATTTTAGTGGTGGAGGTAGGAGTGACTCCTGGCTTTGTCAGCTGCATTTCCTCCTATGTGTCTCCTTTGCCCATTAGCCTCCCAGTCACCATGTTCCCTACTCTATCCCTGTGCCCATAAACCAACTCATCAACTGTACGTTCCTCTTCTTTCTGATCCTCAGTTCTTTCAGAGCCTCTGTTAGATTGTATCCTTCAGAACAGTGTGCCTGCTTTGCCTGTGAACAGCTGTGGCAGCTCCCAAATCAAGCCTGTTTAAAGTCCTTCAGAAAAAATCAGAAAGTGCATACTTTGCATGTGCTGTATGAGCCTGCACACAAATAGTTGAGAGCTATTTCTGCAGTCTTGCAGTTCAGACACATATACCACAATCTGGGAACAGCTGTGGTTTATCACGCAAGGCATGTAATTCCTGTTATACAGAAACACCTGTAACACAGAAACAGAAGATGTTAAACCACCACTTTGCAAAGCTCAAAGCCTCCATGATGACAGCACTGCTGGAAGTCCTTAGTGTTAAATGCTGCTAGGTTTTACAGCTTTGAAATATTCTAATCTAGATGCTAGTCTGTTGGTTAAGTGTTCTACAGTTTTCCTTAGGAACTGGTAATTTTTTCGGAGGGCTGGTTGGGCCAGATGTTGTCCTTTCCTTTAAAAAAAATTAGATAACAAGTGAGGCTTCATTCTCTACAACAAAGCACTGGTTTTCTGGAACGCTATCCTCCATTCACAGGCTTTCTGAAAGAGTGTATGACAGCTGCTCAGATAAATGGAATGTCTGTAAAAGGCTCTCTTGAAAATCAAGCTACCTTTTGTGCAAGTGCTCAAAGTGGATATAGGAGCATAACACTTGGTATCCAAATTAGAAAAGTTTCATGTAATAGTGTTAGCAACGTATATCTTGATGTTGGGTTGATCTAAAGGGATCTCTTTACCCTGTCCCAAAGCATCCAGTAAGACGATAGCTAGAAACGGGTTACTTGGAGGGCTATGCTGGTTCTACTGATGCTGAAGTGTTGCTCAAGAGCCTAAAGGGCTTCCCTACACTTCCCCAAAAAAAGAAAAACATCTAGCACAGATGCCAGCTGATAGTTTCTTCTTCTACATTGAAGGCTTTGTAGTTTATGATGCTTTGCAGCTCATGATGCTTTGCAAAAGAATTCAACAGAATTTCTTTTTAGATGGTCTGGTACTTGAAATGGTGAGTGGCTGTTTGGGGCATCCTTCTGACCTAAAAGCTTGTTAAATAGGAATTACAAAGGTTTTGTTCCATATATTCATATGTCCCAGTGTTTCTGTTGCTGTGATACTTGCCATATGGGACTTTATTTAGAAGTACAATAGTTAGCTGACAAATCCTTCATTGTTCACCTCTAGTAACAGACATTATAGGTAAGGGGTAAAAACCAGAAAACAAAGTTAAAAATACTGAATGAATACGAAGCAAAAGAACCATATTGAAAAACAAGTCTTCTGAGTAATTAATAAAAGATTCCTTAAGGCATTCTTTTAATACATTTAACGCTGTTTTGACTGCTACAAGACATGCTTCATTTCAGTTCTCTGGTGTTCATTGTTTAAAAATGTGCTCATGTGTAAGGAAATGAAAACAGTTTTGAACAGAAGCAAAATCATAGTTTTGTTGCATAATTGGAACACAACAGCTAATTAAATTCTTGCTAAACTGAGTACAATATTTTGATTTCTAGGTAACATCACATTATATCCTGAAGCTATCATACTTCGTTTCTGTGCAATCTGTCTTCCTTTCCATAATATTACAAGTCTGTTTTGTCTCCATTGCCTGTACAACGTGCCCTCTCTTTTTCAAATGGTATCTTGAGGTATGATGTCATCGGAACTCATAATTTCATTACACCCTCTTATTACACTGGTTTCCAGGTGTTTAAATATTTGATGTGCTGCATAACAAGCATTTGCAATATTTGCCATTTTTGTTTTTATCATTCCTGTCATCACAAGGTAAGATGTTGCAGCACACAGCCAAAGCTGTGTAAAGCACCATTCAGTTTTTGTGAGCTGGAGTAACACTTTTTCCAGTGCTTCTTTGTTCAGTAACATATATTTTGCTGAATGGTGTACATGAAAATATTTAAACCGTAATTCTGCTTTTATATGCTAATTTTTAAAAGTGCTACAAATTTGCAACATGGTATTAACCAGAAGATGGCATGTTGTTTTCCCTCACTCTTTTTTCTTTCTTACTTATTAACAGCTGCCTTTCTCCTTTTTCTGTTGTTTCAGTTAAAGGATCAAGAAAGTTAAGTCTGCCAACAGATCTTAAGACTGATCTTGGTACGGTAGGCAAAAGCCAACAGCTTTAAACTTCCTTACATTCATTGGCAAGACATTTTACCAACTGATTCATGAGATAACACAATAACCTTAGAAGCTCTGTCTGAAAAGGCTTTCTAAAAATCACCTATTAACCCATACAGTTCTGTTGGCAGCTCTCAGCATTTTGCTTGTTTAATATTAATACTCATTTATTTCATGTAGACGCATTTTGTCAGTCATTACACACCGTGTGTGTAGTATTTTATTATGAAAAGGCTCCTGAACTTGTGACGCACTTTGGCCATTATAACTGATTGTTGGTGATGTTTATCTCTGCCTATAACACCCAATGCATGTGCTAGTCTATTTTCTTTATTTGATGTACAGATTCTGTGCCACAACACTGATAAGACAGTTGAACGTCTCTATTTTATGGTGTCTTTGAACATCTGAGTAGTCAGATCAGAAATCAGTCTTCCATGTCTCAGTCCTCTCCTTGAGAATTACCTCAGCCAGCTGTTCAGTGCGCGGTGGGCTGTAACTTTTTTCTCAATTCTTCTTCAATTATTTCAGGGGAAATGCATAGTAAGTGAGATCAGAAATTTCACCTCAAAAGAAAACTAAAGTGAAAATTCAACATCTTGCATAAATTAAAAATGTTTGGGGCAGATCATGCCCTCTTTAATATCCATATAAAGGGGGATTGCTCCTGGCATTTGGGTTGGAATGTGTGGCTCATACAAAGGCTTTTTATAATTGTTTTTAAAGATTCTCAGTCTCAAGGAGTCCTTTCTAGTTTTTGTCTCATGGGAAGTTTCCCGTGTAAGATGACTGAAAAAGCCCTGTAGCCATGCCTCATTACTTTGAGTGTCTTTTTAGAGGTAGAAATTAAAGTTGGATTGCATCCTTGCATAATGCAGCTGAACTTAATTTCTGTCACTAGGAATCATGTGCATGTATTAACCAATGTAGCGCTGTTCCCTAAGGCAAAAGTTGGGGGAATATATGTCTTTCACATGATAAATTACCAAGGAACTTAGAAAACTGCTAATAGCGTCTGATAAAGATTAAGTAAATAAATGACTGAAAATCATTGGGAGATTCAATCCAGATCATGTGGTTTCAGTGTATAGAGTGATACAGTTGAAATAACTTACTCCATCATTAACCGTGACTTTTGAGAAACTAGGAATGTAGGCATACACCCAAAAAGATTTGTAGTGGAAAATTGCACTACTGATAATACTCGAAAAGGTAAAAGGAGTTATGTAGGCAGCTATAGAACTGTTAAATTAATATTTGTCTCTAAATAAATGGGCAACTGTTAAGAGGGAAGGTGAATATGTGAAGTATCAAAATAGCCATAGGTTAGAACCTAAGGCTAAACGATAGTCTACAGATTAGAATATTTTTTGTTAATATTATTAAAAAATATATATAATCTTGAAGGACACAAAGCATGAAATAGATTTAGAACCTGAATCATAACACAAGAAAAATATAAATTTGATAAAGGCTTAAAATTTGTAAAAGGCTTGATTTATAGGGTTTTAGAAAAGCAAAATACAATGTAACTGGAAGTGGTGAGGCTTTACTGTATAATACAGGAATCGATATTAAGATCTGATTCTATTCAGCATCTTGCAACAGACAACTTTCAAAGACACATATCAGATAGAAAAACTGCCTTAGCAATAGCGTTTGTGTAATCATGCTGGGAGCTGGACAATATTGCAAGCCTTCCCTAGAATACATTTCCAAATTGAAGGTAGATTTATGTTAAAAGAACCAAACAAAACCCCCAAACCAAACAAATTAAAGAACACCCACAAACCCCCAAGGACTGGGGAACAGGACAATCATGTACAAAGGGAAAACTGAACAAGCTAAAAAAAAATCAACTTGATTGTTTAGGAGGCATGTTGTTCCACCTTAAATGTACGGCACGTACAGGAGCTTGAAGACTAATGGCATGCATAACACTGCCTGTGATTTTGATTTCAAAACAGTTGTGTTTCTACCATTCCTCTACTTACCTGTATTCATAATTTTTCAATAATGTAGAATAAGTATAAACTAAAACTAAGTCTAAGAAGGTCTATTTCAACATCCCGCAGAAACGAGTGGAACTCCATCAATTTCAAAAGCATCATACAGACTGAAAGGTATTATCAAATTGTCACTTAAGCTTCCTGTTTATTGTCACTGCCACAGCTTCTGGGTACTCTGAACTTGTATAGCCAAGGAGTGTATCAGATTGCTGGGAATAAAGTACCTGGAAGCAGCATTCGGTGTATACACTGGCCGTTACTCATGGCTAATCAACTGCAGAGGAAGATTTGGGGGTGGGGAGGGAACAGAACCTGAAACGCTCCAAAAAACTTTTTTTCCATTCTCCTTCCTGACTGTCTCAGAAGGGCAGGAAATTCCTGATGGTTATTCTAGCCATTAAAGCAGTGCTGAATGATAGATCGCTTCGTTTACAACTGGCTGCAAGAGGCCTCTCATTCTCAATGCAGGGAGCTAAATTTAAATGAGAGTTCCTGGAAAAGGTGATGAATAATGTCTGCATTTCATTTACTCCTGCTCCAAAATGCCCTAGCTTCACTGGAAGAGCTCTTAGAAATTACTTAGCCGTTATTTGGCTGTTGCCTGAGACAGTACCCATAGTGTGAATATACGGGGGGATAACAATACTCTCTGGCCCACGTTTCTGTTGAAGATATTCAGGTCACTGCTTTCAAATTATAAGGTACTGTACATCCATTCTATTCTCTCTGGCTCATAGCTTTTTATAGAGTGCTGATACATCACCTACTCTCAGCACCGACTGCAGCTAATTGGGAAATACATTAGCATTTGGCAGCTTCCAGTTCTACTCAGTTCTTAGGATCTGGCTCATGTAATGTCCTTGCTTTCACTTTGCTTTGAATTTTAATAATAGAGGTTAAGTAGAAGTTAAATTTATTTTGACTGGAGTTGCTGCCAGTACTGAGAATTACTTAGGGAGTATTTTGCTAGCATTTAAGGGAATAATGTGTGATCCAATGACTGAAGGTGTGCCAGTTAAACCTTGTCAGGGTTTTCATAACTTAAAAAAACTTGTGGACTCAATTTTGACCCTTGTATGACTGATAAAGTTGAACTCGGCATATCTTATTTTGATGTAGTGATTATTATGTGTCCTTGCTGAAGAACTTGTCGCTTGTGGATGCCATATCTCCACACAGAAATATGAGAACATGCCATACGTGGGGAAACAGTGAAACTTCCTGACAGTTTTAGCTGCTATAGATCATAGGAACTCAATCTTTGAGTTGACCAGAAGGAAAATGTGATATTACTGTTGCTTATATACTGTTATATACTGCTTATATACTTATATACTGTTCCCCATTATCCTTCAGAGGCAGCTCTGAATGATAGTGTCTTCATTTTTTGAAACTACTACTGTTTGCAAAGTTTCCTGTAAAAATCATCTATGTCTCCATGCACTGCTGCAGTGAAATGAGTTATGGGGATAATGCCGATCTAGTTTGATCAAGTGGAGAATCTGGGAAATACCCAGATCTATACAACTGCTATTGTATTAGAGTTTTCTAACTTTTCTTCATCAGCCACTTTAAGCATTAGCTTGTATCTTTCTTTTAGGAAGTATTTCTGTTCATTTCATTAAAAGCGTTCAAGGTTTCCAGGTGATCCCAGGAAACTAGGCAGAAGTTCTAACTACAGATGAAAATACTTGGTAACTGTTAATTTTTATTTAATTCCTATGAACAGGTGGTTTCCCTGTAAGAATTTGTGCTCTCCTCTAGGCTTTGTTAGCCAAAGTACAGAAGAAAATGCAAATAAAGATAGATATCTTTTGTCTTCTCTTGCTAAACTATGATCCTCAAAAGATAATATAAAATCCTATGCTTTCTGCAGATATTTATAAGCAGAAAGTGATTTTTTTCCCAGTTAACGTCTTGCATTTTATACAACAGTGAAAAACTAGAAAAAGTACCAAATAATCTTACTTTTTTCACGGGTTTGAGAAATTCTTCTGATGCGGAGGCCCCAAAAAATTAATTCTCAGAGTTTGCTCAGAACTACACAATTACAGGATTCAGACAAAGGACCTTTGGTTGTGACTCTGTATTCTGTTTTGTATAAGTCCTGTGGAATTTGTTTTATTTTTCTTTCTTAAAACATCTGTGTGCATTGCAATAGAATTTTCACAGGAAAACATCCACCATTCGATATCATTGCACTTCATTGCAAGGGAAGCGTCTCTTCCAGGATGCTCCCAGGCCTATGGAACACTACCTGGATATTATAAAGGACACCTCGTTTTTATCTTGAAGATGAGCAGTGGGATTGCAGAAATTCTTGCTTTATACTGTCAATGCATTTTACAGCAGACAGGAGGCTCTGGTTAAATTTTTAAGTTTTTTTATCTCTTTTTCTTACTGCTGCACTGAAANATTTTACAGCAGACAGGAGGCTCTAGCAAAGTTTTTTCTTACTGCTGCACTGAACAAACTGGTAGATCTTAAGTGCAGTGTTCTTCGCTAGTTTTCTGACTCTGGATCTGTAATTCTGTTTATAATGCCAAAGAACAATTCAGAAATTTTGACATGATTTTAAGTGATGGACGCCTCTGCAGTTTCACATTTTCAGGTTTGGATTTTGTTATTCTATAGCTGGGACCCTAGTAGGCTAAAGTCCCTTCATCTACTGAAGGTCAGGTGTATGACAGCAACCGTTTCTTTGTTCATTAAATGAAAAAAGGTTTATAGTCAAATATTTTTAAAAGAGATCCTGTGTTAACAGATATATTAGCACTCTGCCAGTCCAAGTAATCACAATAAAACTAAAAGCAACAAGAGCTTATCAGCAGGTTAACCATGTCAGTTATTACAGCGGAATAGGTGTGGTTGTATTTCAAATGTATAAAGTGTCTGCGTTCTGACATCTAATACCTCCATGCTTGTGGGGTTTTAGGTTTTTTTTTAACCAATCAAAAAAAACCATGACTTTTCTATATGGGAGATTTAACAAACAAGTCATTTGAAGGAAGGGTAAGTGCTTAAAATTATCAAAATGTTACCATAATTAAAATATTTGTAAATTATACTGTTAAATGTAGTTACAAAGGAAAGGCAGTGAAATTCGTTAGGTGAAACAACAAAACAAAAAGTAAAGATCATCATACGTGTAAGAGTTGACAAAATTATACAAAACTGTTAGGTGTAAAATGTAATAGATATTCACTGTTCCTAAATTCTGTTTCTACTTAAAGAAGAGTTCCTTACTGAGGACTCTCAAAGGTAAGTAGTTTTCTGCTTCTTTCAGGCAATGCAAACACATATGTAATATTCACCCCTACTATGGTCTCTGTACAATGTTCTCACTGTAACCCTTTCCAGGAACCAAAATCTGTGACTACATGTAGATTTACCAGACCTACTTGGACCCAGAGGTCCTCTATAAACTTGGATTGGGGTTGAGCTGTCACACAGACTGTCATCTGTAGGAAGAGATTCAGGCATGAAACACGTGGTCAGATCTCCTTGTCTGGACCAAAGGAAACATGCAAAGTCTTAATAACCGGCCTGTGTCTAAAAAAGTTATAACTTTTCATGTATAATTATTTTGACAACACAGTGATAATAAAGATAAACAAGAATTCAAAATCAGACATTATCAGCTATAAAATCTGGTTTTGCAACATCAAAATAAGATTGAACAATTACTACCAGTTTGTTTATTGCAGTAACCTGGTATGCAATCTGTCAAAAATCTACAATGCATAATGTCAACAAGTTTGGAAAACCTCAAATTTCTTAAGATTGTTTCATTGCTGCATAAAAATTTTGTGTGAACCTGGCTTTTTAAAAACCTTAATTGACCAGGTATATACCTTTTTCTGTTGAGTATTTGCAAGCAAATTATATATAAATTAGCATATATGGAGTGGTAGTAGCTCAGTTATTTCAGACATTCTTTCTTCTAGTTAAAAAACAACAATTTTTGGAAAAACTGGGAGAAGAATCTCTAGAAGAATCTGGTTAGAATAGACTACAAACTTTTTTTTTGTGTGTGTGATTATCCTGCATTTTGTTCATTTGTGTCAGATGGAAAGGTTGAGTTTTGTTTAGAAAGTCTCCAGCTCATGTGTGTCATGCTTTGGTTTTGTTGTATTCAAGCTGGAAANTCACACAGACTGTCATCTGTAGGAAGAGATTCAGGCATGAAACACGTGGTCAGATCTCCTTGTCTGGACCTAAAGAAACATGCAAAGTCTTAATAACCGGCCTGTGTCTAAAAAAGTTATAACTTTTCATGTATAATTATTTTGACAACACAGTGATAATAAAGATAAACAAGAATTCAAAATCAGACATTATCAGCTATAAAATCTGGTTTTGCAACATCAAAATAAGATTGAAAAATTACTACCAGTTTGTTTATTGCAATAACCTGGTATGCAATCTGTCAAAAATCTACAATGCATAATGTCAACAAGTTTGGAAAAACTCAAATTTCTTAAGAATCGTTTCATTGCTGCATAAAAGTTTTGTGTGAACCTGGCTTTTTAAAAACCTTAATTGACCAGGTATATACCTTTTTCTGTTGAGTATTTGCAAGCAAATTATATATAAATTAGCATATATGGAGTGATGGTAGCTTGGTTATTTCAGACATTCTTTCTTCTAGTTAAAAAACAACAATTTTTGGAAAAACTGGGAGAAGAATCTCTAGAAGAATCTGGTTAGAATAGACTACAAACTTTTTTTTTGTGTGTGTGATTATCCTGCATTTTGTTCATTTGTGTCAGATGGAAAGGTTGAGTTTTGTTTAGAAAGTCTCCAGCTCATGTGTGTCATGCTTTGGTTTTGTTGTATTCAAGCTGGAAAAAAATACTTTATAAAACCCCTGAGAATTAAACCCATTTTTTTCCATCTTGAAAATGCAGGTGCAGCACTACTAGTAGGGATGCTCAGGACTGGTTGTTGGCATCCTAGATCATTTTTTCATTCATCCATCCTACTCACACACTTCAGTGTTGTCCTCTGTGAAGCTCAGGCCTATATTTCAAGCTTATGCTTCAGAATTAAATCAAGTTTTCTATTTGTATTTTCCAGGTTGTTGCTATGATTTGTGCAATAATTTCTGCCATGTTATTCTGCTGAGGGACACTGAGTGCCGTGTACTTTTTAAGACAGTAAATCCACTATTGTGATGTTATAAGATCACTAGAAATTCAGCAGAAGAATCTGGGAAGCAAATTTAAATCCAAGTTGTCCAAAATTTTCCTGTTGTTCTCAGGGAACAAAGCTAGGTTTATTTTTGGATTTGCACTTCTGGGCTTGTTTTTTTCAGATACAATAATGTAAAGTTGATGTTATAACATGCAGTAATATATTCTTAGTGTTCTTCATTTTGATAGTGTTTATTTTGTGGTTTGGTTTAATTGTTCATAACTGCAAGGCAACCATACTAATTTTAAAAGGGGTTCTGCCAATGACAACACACTTAACATTTCAAACAACTTCACCATGTTTTATTTCTCTGAAAAATAAATCTGTCCACCCTGCTTTCAAAATAATGATGATATCTAGTATCAAGCACTGCCATAAGAAGAATATTATTATATTACACAATCAATATATTACAATGACAGCATGTTGTACTCTTAGTGTGGAGAACTAAATGTACCAGCAGTACATCAAGAGGGTAATTCATCTTTCCTTCTCAAATTGATGAAGACATGATGGTAAATATACAATTTTGCTGGCAGTACATCCATACTAATCTCTCCTGCTAGAGCTCACACCTCGTCTTCTGCCTGGTTGACAGAACTGCATCAAGACAAAATTGCAATCTGGACTATGTAAAGGATTTTCTTTTAACAGTAATTTGGTAAAAGTGTAAGGTGTTGGTCTGTATTCTCACTGATGAATAGTTATGCTGCTTTTACATAAATTTTGGTTATTTCACATGCAATCTTGAGATTGTTCTGCAGGCCACTTACATAGTTATGTCATCTTTTTTTATTCTTCCTTTATTTAGATGTATATCTCTACTGCATAAAGAAAAAAGATTTAGCTCACCCATAGTTGTTACCCAAAATCTTATTTATTGATAATAGCCAAAAATCTCCCAGTGGAAACAGATAGACAATTCCTCCCTCTAACAATAGAGGTTGTATTCTTCAACATTTATTGAGGAGATTCTCTGGGACTCATTTTTCAGGTTTTTTTCTGCTTTATGTTAAAGCACTTCTCTCTCGTCCTTTTGACTGCTCTACTGTTGATTTACTTCCTTACAACTTAGTATGATATTATAATACTTCTAATTAGTTGTATTTAGATTCCTTTGTTCTCAGCCTCTCTGAGATCATTATCCCAGTTCATTTTTCTGTGTGAATGTATCCCTTTGTTGGAACTGAAAAAAATGTTTGGCCTCTTTTATTTATTTATTTGTTCTCTCTAGTGTAGCACAAGCTTCTAGGCAGCAACTGCAAATGCGTGCTTCTCCATTCTTACTGACATTTTAAATACATTTGCTTTTAACAAGGACTCAGCTTTTCACTGCTAAATCATTGATTCCTTTTTATTTCTTGCAGAGGTTCCCAAGTATTTCAAAACAGTTGTATGACAAGGAAGGTTCTTTGGCTATGTACATATCACTGTGTGTAGGCTAAAATCCACATATGTACATAATATGCTTCTTGTCTGTGTAATACTTTTCAAAAAAACTAAGACTGAGGCTCCCCCACAGGCTTGTTGCTGTGATGCTTCACATTGCATCTTTCGGAAGGCATCTCTCAGAATTTTCATTTAGTTCACAGTAACAAATTTTACTTTTTCAGCTGCTCTTAATCTCACCATCTCACTGGTAATTTTTGTGACGTGCCTGTCTTCCACCCCGCACGGTTCTGTTTCTTTTTTTAAACAGTTTTTGGGGTGCACACTGCACTGGATGATGCTTCTCTTTGGCAACAGGGCTAGCTAAGGCATTTTTAATTTATATGGGTAACATTACGAGCCTCGATCAAGACAACAGTCAGTACCTGCACTGTGGGAGCAGCAGGTGGAGATTATTAGAGAAATTTTTGTCATTAACTTCTCTTTCATGTATTTTAATGCATCTTCAATACAAGTTGTTACTATCTGCTTTATTAAATCAGTGGAGTTGTATCAGTATAAAACGGGCTAATGTATTGTAGCATGGGGTAATCTGCTATTATTGCTTCCAATGGCTCATATAAACCTTACAATTTTAGATTAATCAACAGAATAGCTACAAATTGAGCCCTGGCTATTTAGTTCACTATCCACAAGCAGGAGAAAAGACTGCTGTCCTGGCAGAGTGGAATAGCTGTTACACAACCTGGAGATTGCTTCCAGAGCAAGCTCTACCNCTGCTGTCCTGGCAGAGTGGAATACTCCAGAGCAAGCTCTACTCATTCAGGATGCCCAAATGTAATGTGTCAGTAATTCTGGTACTTACTACTGGAATCTAGGAGCCCTACAGAGTATAATGCAGATTCCCTTGACCTTATGGGGGAGGCAGCACCCAAGGGAAGGGATAAGAAGCTATGGCAAATGCAATGGAGGAAAGGGGCTGAAAAAAAGAAGGGGGGCTTTCTGTGCAGATTTTTCTCCCCAGGCAATTATTCTCTGCCTTCTCAGAAGAAGAGAGGGTTGGGAGCTGTTGCACTATTGCATCAACAGCACAGAGTAATCTATGCAATGCTTATTAAGTACAATGTTAAGGTCTCCAATATCAACTGGTGACCAGTATCAACTAATATTTCTGATGTGAGAAATGCTCCAGTGACCACATGACAAAAGGAGTGAACCAGAAAGGAAAAATCTAAAATTTTATACTTCCTTACCAACTGGAAAAAGCTGGGATAAAGCCAAGTTTTTATACGCCTACTCTGTTTGTTCTTTGGGGTGATTGGAAGACATCTGTCATGGCAAAGAAGGACCAGATGACTGGGATCTCAGAGCACTAGTAAACTATTGCAGTCATTTTGGCAACAGCTGATAGCATGAGCATTCTCAATCTGCCTTAGGGAAGTACATTGTAGGAAACTAGCGTTGGGTTTCATCTTATCACTTTTCTTGTATGCTTCGTTTTCTTTTTTCAGATGACATGGTAAGGGACCCTTTCTTAAGTAGTACATAACCTGTCTTTAGAAACATCTTGTGTCACTGCGTTTATACCATAAAAACCATAAGAAATCAATTTTTAAATGCACGCATGGGATTTTCTCATGGATTCAGGTGGTCTTTATCTGCCTGATTCTTAGCAGCTTCTGAGCAAAAATGTTGCAGTCATACTCCCTATAATTATGTTACTCTTTGTACCATGTCTTTTTGTTTTTACTAAGGTCTGAAGAGCTGCCTATCTCCTTTTTATGATTATTTTTAAAATGTATATATCTAATAGAAGAACAGAACAGTGTTGCGATATAGAAAAGCGTGATCACTAAAGTCTTTCTTCTGGTCATTGTTGTAGCACCAAAACATTTCACCAACTTCTGCACCTGAAGGAATAGTCCTGCAGTTTCTAGGATGCAGTCTGATTTCTTTTCTACACAAGAACTGCTTTTGCTTATTCAGAAAGGCATTGTCAAAACACCTAAAAAGATTTAGGTGCCCATATCCTACTGACTGATTTTGTTTAATTTAGGCTTTTGAAGGTAACTGAGGCAAGCAAGCATACTAAAAGAAATGTAATGGTATTTATCTTAAAATTTGCCATAATGGATGAGCCGTGCCCATTCGGTACAATGTTCGGAGAAAGGGACTCACAAATGCTGTTGATGGTGATGTAGAATGATTCTTTTATACTCTGTTATGTTCCTTACTGGTTCCTAGGATCCCAGTGGAGATAAATAGATCCATGCCGAAACTCCTTCACACAAACTGAATTTTGAAGAATGGAAGCAGCTGGATGAGGATGTGTCTGTTGCTAAGGTTGAACAGTCAAGGGCCTGTGGCCTTGAAAAAAGCTCCCAATCTCGGAGGACCTCCTACTGAAATATATGAATATTTACAGCATATTTTGGAAATTTCCCTGGCTATAGGTTGAATAAATCATCCACACCTCTTAGATCTGCTGTTAGCTCAATTAATAGCAATGTACTAAGAAACATGATAAGAATCATGAAAGTTGTCTCCTACAGAGTTGTCTCATTATGCAGTACAGATACTAAATTGCTTTCTAAACTACAATTCTGAACAATGCTTTCCAACTCTCTTCATCAAGACTGAACTGCTTTCACGTGGAAAGAACATGACACACATTGGAAGGCTATATATAATAGTACACTATATGGTATATTCAGTATATAATCTGTTCTGTCATATGAATACAGAAATAGCTTTTTATCATGTATCTATCATGTGCTATCATGACATGGCAACCAAGGAATAAATTTATCTCGGTATATTAACATTCATCCTTTCCTTGGATACAATAGAAATCAGAGAGACTTAACAGAATGTGATGCTTATATACAGAGTGTTAAAGACTAATCTACTTCTTGGGTATAAATAAGTTGACATTTAAAATGAGGGTAGAAACTCTAATCTTATCCTTACCTATAGTATTGCACTTCCATAGTTTTGAATAGAAATACTCGGTGTACTTGCGCAAGTCTGAATTTTTGTTGTGCTTATTACCTGCTGTTTACTTAAATTAGTAAGTACAAATTACCCATTGAAATAATTCAATTATACCTGGGTGTGTATCTTTTCATACGCTGAGGGGGAAATTGTGTTCAGTAATTATTCTCATATTGCCTTACCCAACACAAGAGGAGGAAAAATACCACGGGAATGCTTTATAGTTCAGTCTAACCCACTTTGAACTCCCATGTAAGCCTTGATCAGTGGATTGTTGTGGTTCAAAGACCTGTTGCCAGTAACAAAGAACAGACAAATATAGACAGAGTTTAAAGCAGCCATGGCTCATCCATCAGACAGCAGCACATGCTGTGCCAACTGATCATGGCCTCTAGCAAGGGTCCAAGGACTTAGCTCTCATATCTTTAGATCTGTACTAGACAAATCAGTTTAGCAGTCCTTCCTTAGCAGTAAAGTAAATCTATATGGTATGTACGGAGTAAAATGCCTAGCAATATTATGGCTGGGTTTATAATTATCCCAAAGAGTGGCAGTTGGATGCACGTTACGTGCAGCCTCAAGTCAGCTAGCAGAGTTATCTAGCTCTAAATTCTATCCTGTGGTAATTTGCAGCTCTTTGAGAGCAAAAAGGAAAGAGAGTTTTCAAGTTTATTTGGTGTCTGCTAGGAGACACAATGCCAGGGCTGACCACGTTACCACCAGTTATCTTGATAAATTGCCCATTCACGTATGTCAACAAAATGCTGTGGGATCTGCAGCTGTAAGAACATGTACCAGTTCTATGTCATTTGGTTTTTTCAAAGTAAACCTTAAAGATATGGTGAGTTATTGTTATATATACATGCTTGTTTGATAAAACAAGCAAATATCAAAATATATCTCTCCTCCATCCTGAATTTCAAGTGCTGGCACTTTACCTACTACTTTTTGCGTTCACTTTCCAGACCACGTGAATGGTCACTGTACAAGTCCAACGTCCCAGAGCTGCAGTTCAGGAAAAAGACTTTCTAGTGCAGACGTCTCAAAAGCAAATCGCCGAGGACCTGGGAGGCCCCCCTTCAGAAAAGCACAGTCTGCAGCCTGCATGGAGATTTCTCTCCCAGTCACCACAGAAGGTGGGTGGCAATGAATATTTTGCTAAGTATTCATGAATTTCTCACTGGATGTGAAAGCAAATAAGTTTAGCATGATCTTTGTCCTAGTCATTGCCCTGAACTGCTGTTGCCGTCTGACTGTTTAGAACTAGAACAACCCCTGTGTGTTACTGTTGTTACTAACAAGCCTGCTCCTGAGCCCTGTGCTGCCTAGGGTTGTGGTATGCTGAACCTTGCCAAACTCATACAGCTGTCCCATCGCCTGTATGGATCAGGCGCTTTGTTTCCAGAAAAGAGACTGTTCATGGCAGCTTATGCACAGTTATTGTGACAGTTACTAATACTAACATTTTAAACTCTCACTGTCTCTGCTTATCAAGTCTGAAAATGGGTAAGGTATTTTTAGAATGTGAGTTCAGGCTTTTTTTTTTTTTAATTGGGACCGAAGACTCTAAATTTCCACAATCACTGACCACCATTTACGGTAAAATGATAGCCCATAATCTAATTACTTTTTTCTATTCATAATAAGTTTCTTGCATTAATGCTTGGAAAAAGTCTTCAGATCTTGATCTACCTGAGTTCAATGAAGCCGAGAGAGACAAAGTGGACTACTCATGGCAATGCATTGTCCTTAGAGCTTATAATAAGCCCATTTTAACTTCAGCAGTGCCAGCTATTTCACTGCAGATCGTTTAAGAAGAAGTATTCAGCTGATGCAATTTTCTTCAGTATTGATAGTGTTCCCACTCTGCTATTGGTGTCTTTGTCCCTTGTCTCCCAGGCTTCCACTTCCCCCACATTCCTGCAATAGGACAATGCATTGCCAGTGCAGAAAAGCTTCAGTCTATCAAAAAGTGAAAAGCATAGCATCAAAATAAATGCTGTAGGACAGTAGTGTTGATTGAATACGACTTCAGTAATACTTAGACAACAGAAATTATAGGGTTTAATATTTAATTCAAACAATTAACTCTTTTAAAAATCCAGGTTTTAATTTTAATCAAGTTACAGAATTATTTCCAGTCTGTAAGAAGATAATTATCTCCTAGAACCATTATCTGGGCTGTAGCATGGCCTGAAGCCTGCAAAATGCTATAAGTGATAGGCAATGGACAACACCATGACCCCAGACCTGTGCCTTACAAAGACCATCTCTATCCTAATCTGCCCACCCACAAAGGTGTCTGCATCACAGATGTTCTTCACAGCTGGAACCCGTATTCCCTATATTTTGTGATAGTTAATGGAGCCAGAGAGAGGGGAATTATATCACCGAGTGTCTAATTTTTTATTTTTAATACAAATACATTTGTTTCTAGTAGCGAATTGCTAGAATTTTTACTTTTTAAATTTTTTTTTTTCCAGTAGCACAAAACAGCAACTTCTTTTTCAACCTTTCTTATGATTACTGGAGGGATCGCACAACACAAAAACACTGC
>WAAB01005634.1:195748-248213 GCA_013389865.1 Piaya cayana | reverse complement strand
GGGGGGGGGCCGGGGCGGCGGGCGGTGGCGCCCCCTCTTCCTCCCCCTCCCTCCGGGCTCAGCCTATCGCGGTCGCCGCGCTCGGCTCCGCGCGGCCCGGGCGAGGGGCAGGGCGGCCGCCGAGGGCTCCGAGGGCCGGGAGAGGGGGGGACGGGGCGGCCATGGAGGGGCCGTCGGCGCCGGGGGAGACGCCGCTGTGCACCGTGCAGCACGAGCTGAGGAATGGTGAGCGGGGCCGGGGGGGATCGCGTGTTCCACACGGTCATCGGCTTCCAAAAGACCTTAGGGACCTCATTTCTGAGGAAAAGTGCTTCAGTGCTGCCTATTCGGCTCCCCTGTCCCGCTTCCCCGATGGGATCTGGCGCTTCTTAAAGCAGATAAGGGATTGGAGATTAGGGTTAATCGTTTTTATTTGTTTTAAACAGCCTGGTCTGGTGGGAGGCGCCCCTGCCCCTCTCAGGGGGTTTGGAGCTGGATCATCTTTAAGGTCCCTTCCAACCCAGACCATTCTGTCGTTCTGTTTGACTTTTATGGCTATGTCAGTGTTGGGGGGCGGGGGGGATGTTTGTCACAGCCCTAAATGATGTCTTTTTACGTGACAGCTTTTCTCTGACCTCGGAGAAATGCCGGAATTGTAGGGAGGGGAATGTGCCTACACGTAACCGCGGAGTTATCTGGCTTCTCAGTCTTTGAATCTTCTTGTAACTCGGTAGCTCCTTGAAGACCCTCCGGAAAAGCAGTTCAACGTGTCAGATTTGTATGGCCTTTCAATATGCAGCAGAAATGCTCCGTCGTAGGTTGCTGTGTCCAGGAAAATTCCGATATATTTTTAATAGGGACTCTGCTTCTCAGAAGTTTCCAGGCAACTTGAATACTGCAGTAAATCTAGAAATGCTTTTAAAACACAGCCACGGTGTTCATTCTCTGTGTCTGTTAACAATGGAGGTGCTGTTAACTCATGTCTTTCGTTCCTTTTTTTCCTCTCACCGTGTTTTTTTCTTCGTGGTGAAGTAAAAGTACGCGATGCTGTTTGTCGCAGAAGTTTGAGAGAGCCGCCCCTCAGGTTATTGTAGTTGATGTTGTCTAATGGGCCGACGTGGAAGGCAGGTGGCGGTTCAGGGGCTTTTTGGTCGCGTTCAGCCCCTCTGTCACCTCTGACTCGGGTCCAGGGGCTCAGGGAGGTGCCCCACCGGCCCTCAGCGATCACTGCAGCTTTAAAAAAGAAAAAAAAAAAAAGTAGCTCTTCCCGATAGCTACGCAGAAACCAAAGGGACTGTAGTTTCCTTCTTTCAAGAAGCAAGGGAGTTGGTGGAAAACATACTTGTCTCATTGGGTGTTGCTAGATTTTGGCATGCAGGAGAGAAAAAGTGGTAGAGGGAAAGGAAGTGGAACACATTTATTCTGTATATTTTATCTAACAGTGTTTAGATTTCTTTTATAAAAGTTGAGACAGCACATATCCCTGTGCAATAGTTACTGAACAATAGTTTCAGGAATAAACGCATCCATATAAACTAGTCAGAGAGCTGTCTATATTACAGTATGATAAGTAACTTTAATTTTGATCCTGAACGTAAAGGTTGTTAGATTCAGGAAGTACTGGTACTTACTTTTAATTCAAAAATTGTTGAGCTTTTATGTGTCTTTTTAACCTCCTGAAATTCAACTTGATAGGAAGCAATCGCTTCTCCCCTTCACATCCTATTCTCCTTATTAAGTATTTAGAAAACTCTGCTTTCTCAAAAATGCTTTCTAGCAATGGCTTGTCTATTTCTGGAGCATTAGGGTGGAGGAGGGAGCTGCTCTGTCATGTACTGGAAGACTCCTACTCCTGAAGGTGTCAATAGTGTCATTGCTATGCAAGACGTATCAAGCTGCTGTTTCAGAACTTGTCTTTACACAGTGCACAGAGATATAATAATTTGAGGAGAAAAATTGCAGTCAGCTTCTGTTTATATAGAAATATATAAATAATCTGTAGAATACTTAAGAGATTTTTGTTAGGTTTTTTGTACCAGGTCTGCCTGTGTGGGTGCCTGGCTGCTGGCTGGGGTCAACCCACCACTTACTTTTGCTTTATTTTGGTAAAGAGGATGAGGGGATGTGCAAGAGCTAGAACTGCAGTGAGAGGATTTTTGTTGTTTTTAAAATACTGAGGTTGTACACCATGAATATTCCTTTAATGTGCAATTTGTTTGGGTTACAGTGTTCCCCTCCGCTCTGTGTTCTTTCTTTGATGTTGCTAGCTCTGTGACTAATTAGATGATTTAGAATTACATATTGAAAGTAGCTGTCATTTGGCAGATGAAAAAGAGGTCAGTCTTCATAATGCTATGAAAGAATGTGCTATTGTGGGACAAATAGTGGGTTCTTTGAAAAGAGAGTGTCTAATTTTCATATTGTAGTCGTTGCTTGAACTTCTTGATGACAAACTCATAGTACAAAGAATTATATATTCAGATCAACTAAATGCAGGTGAACCTCCAGTTATACTTCGTATATTCAATAACCTAGGTTTTAGAATTGCTCTAGAATATTAAACTAGTTCAAGATGGGCATTGATTACGGTCAAGTGAGTAAGTGAACATACTATATAACGTGAATTTAAGATGAAATGAGTATCTTCAAGAATGAAAGGTAATTGTTGTTACCTTCAAGCAAGTATTGTGGCATATGCCATGCTGTTTCTACACAGATCCCAGCTGATTATTAGCCACATCATGGTTTGACTTCTTTTAAACTTTGACTTTGAAATTACAGTGCTGACTTTGATATGTAGGGTCAATCTTAATTTTAGCTCTGTATCCCATATTCTTAGGGCCCTGAACTCCTCTGCTGCATGATCAAAAAACAGTTGCTGAAAAGACATCACTTCATAGGCATGTAGATTGGGTCTGTGATAGGGAAGGAACTGTGGTGCGTAACACTTGAGTGCCTCTCTGAAATGCCATGTGATTTGCTCTATTACAAATAGTGGGAATTGCTCTGTGTGTATATATATATTTTTTATTTTAATGAAGCAGAGAATCAGTGTCTCCCACTACCCCCCACTGCTTGAGAAACTGCAAGCATGCCTGTGCTTCGATGATTTTGATGATTGTTCCTTCAGTTGGTTATTTTGCTGATGAGACACAGCAGTGACTTCTAGGACAAATATATTAACATCTCTTTTTTTTTTTTTTTAATTTTTTTTCCCCCTCCTCTCCCCCCTGTTACACAAACCATTTCTTCCTTGGCAAAAACCTCACAATTCAGCCACTTTGGAATAGTCACTATCTTTCATTTCTCACTTTGGAAAGGAAGTGAGTTTTTTTGGGGAAAGTGGAATCATTTCAGGAAGTAGAAGAAAAAATATGCCAGAGATCAAAGGGTAGGAGGTGGTGACTGTTGATTCTCACTGAAGCTCTCCAGTCCAAATAGTAAGAAAATGAAATTTTCTGCAGTATCTGTTCCTGGAATCTTGTAAAGGAAAAGGTATTATTTTTTTGAAGGTTAACGTTAGAGTTAGTACCTCTTCTGGGCTTTTTGGAGACCTAAGGAGTTATGCATTATTTACAGTGAAAAACCCAATATTGTTGCCTCTTCACATTTAATGTTTACTGGTAACAGCATGGAAAGAAACAGTGGCAAATGAAAAGTCTATTGGAGAAAAGTTTTTGTGTAGGCAAGAGTACGGGCAGAGAGGGAAAGACTTACCATCTAGGAAGGTAGGTAGGAAATAGAAGCGTTAACAATGAGATTTCCTCACCATGTCCTGTTGGCATCTGTTGAAGCTCTTTTTTTTTTTTTTAATTTAGAAAATAAAATAATGATCAGGGGATCCTGAACCTTCAGTATAGGTGATTAGGTAGGAGGTTGCCCATATGCACTCCCTGCTTTGTCCAGTGAGAGGCAGAGATTAGCAAAACTGGGATCTTGAAGGGAACCTGTGAGATGTACCATGAATATATGGGTAATAGGCAGTATGTGTGTTGATTGTTTTTATTTAAGATATTTCTCATTTTGGCAAGTTGTTTCAAAGAGGATACTGGATTCGTTTTGATGCTTTCACAAAGTTTGGGCTAAAGAGTTTGCTTAAGTTTGCAGTTTGTCTGACCTTAACAAGTGACGTACAGAAAGGCGCGTATAGCCCAGAAGTCAATGTTACAAGGGACTGCAGGGCACCACAGGCAGAAGAATTTGAACTTCCATGTGAGTCTGATAGTTTAACTTGTGCTTAGTATGGAACTATAGAGGGCTTCAGACAATAAACACATGGCCTGTTTGAAGGGTTTAACGTTATATGTTCTTAGTTACAACTTCTTGAATGAGAGCTTAAACTAGTATAGATTTACTTGTAAACTGTAAGGTTCATGTTACATTCCAAGGCATTATGAAAATTCCTATGGCTAAAACCATGGTGAATCATGAATAGAGTATTTAGCCTTCGCTATGGAGCTACACCTGGCGCCTTTTCAGTATTCTGTTTTTTCATAGAATCATAGAATTGTACGAGAATCGTAGGTTGTAGGAGACCCACCACATCATCGGGTATTTAATTAATTAATTAATTATTTTTTTATTTTAATTTTTTTATTTTTAAAAGGAGATGTTCTTATGAAAGTTCAAAGATGCTTTTAAAATTATATCTTCTTTTTATTTTTTAATTTGAGTGTGTAATAATACTGTATATTGTGTAGAGATCAGGAGATGTTAATAGTTTAGTATTTCAAAGCTTGGATTGCTTTTCTTTTGCTTTTCTCTTTTGACCACTAAAATGTATATGTTCCCAAATTATTGTGGGAAGTATGAAGAGTGTTTTAGGAGAGTAAGTTTATGAATCATCCTTCATAAAACTTACATCTCTGGATTTTGTTCTTTACAGAATCAATACTTGGTAAACAAATGCTGTAGTATAGGAATTCTTTGTTATTTATCCTATGATAACTTTGATTATGAAGGAGGAGTAGGACTATTGATCTTTTGGGTTGTTTTGGTTTTGTTTTTCACAGGCTTTAAAATATAACAAACCTGGCTAAAATAATCAGTAAAAGGAGCTGTATCATTGCTTGTTTCCCTCTCGCTGCTTCAGTGGAATAAAATGTCTAATATAAATGAGGACTAGTATAATCTTTTTGGAAGGGAGAAAGCAGAATCACCTTCTCATTTCAGGAAGTAGAAGAAAAAAATATAAATGAGGACTAATATAAATGAGGATCTTGTTGTCAGACTGCTGTTTAGCTTTGTTCCAATGTATTCTAAATGTAGTGGTTTAAAAGCTCATGCTGGATTCCACAAAAGAGTTAGGAGACTTGTATGCCACTTCAGTACACTTCAGGATTTTATTCGGAAGGCAACTTGGAAAACACTTGCCAGAGTTTCATAAACAGATGAGAAAGCCTGTGTATCTGAGGAGATTTGCAGCTATATTCTTCATGTAAATATTTCAATTGGATCCCCTTCATTACTTGGCATCATTTGATATCTTGTGGTAAACTTCCTTCCTTCCTTCCTTCCCTCCTTCCCTCCCTCCCTCCTTCCCTCCCTCCCTCCTTCCCTCCCTCCCTCCTTCCCTCCCTCCCTCCTTCCCTCCCTCCCTCCTTCCCTCCCTCCCTCCTTCCCTCCCTCCCTCCTTCCCTCCCTCCCTCCTTCCCTCCCTCCCTCCTTCCCTCCCTCCCTCCTTCCCTCCCTCCCTCCTTCCCTCCCTCCCTCCTTCCCTCCCTCCCTCCTTCCCTCCCTCCCTCCTTCCCTCCCTCCCTCCTTCCCTCCCTCCCTCCTTCCCTCCCTCCCTCCTTCCCTCCCTCCCTCCTTCCCTCCCTCCCTCCTTCCCTCCCTCCCTCCTTCCCTCCCTCCCTCCTTCCCTCCCTCCCTCCTTCCCTCCCTCCCTCCTTCCCTCCCTCCCTCCTTCCCTCCCTCCCTCCTTCCCTCCCTCCCTCCTTCCCTCCCTCCCTCCTTCCCTCCCTCCCTCCTTCCCTCCCTCCCTCCTTCCCTCCCTCCCTCCTTCCCTCCCTCCCTCCTTCCCTCCCTCCCTCCTTCCCTCCCTCCCTCCTTCCCTCCCTCCCTCCTTCCCTCCCTCCCTCCTTCCCTCCCTCCCTCCTTCCCTCCCTCCCTCCTTCCCTCCCTCCCTCCTTCCCTCCCTCCCTCCTTCCCTCCCTCCCTCCTTCCCTCCCTCCCTCCTTCCCTCCCTCCCTCCTTCCCTCCCTCCCTCCTTCCCTCCCTCCCTCCTTCCCTCCCTCCCTCCTTCCCTCCCTCCCTCCTTCCCTCCCTCCCTCCTTCCCTCCCTCCCTCCTTCCCTCCCTCCCTCCTTCCCTCCCTCCCTCCTTCCCTCCCTCCCTCCTTCCCTCCCTCCCTCCTTCCCTCCCTCCCTCCTTCCCTCCCTCCCTCCTTCCCTCCCTCCCATTGTACAATCCTAATGATGAGGTGCAAGCTCTGTTAAGATTTCTTTGCTTGTGACTCATTTGGTAGATAGGCAGATGACCTGGTTTATGAAGTACTCATGTTATGCACAGTCACATTATTTGCTTTTGTGTTTTGTGTTGGGATCTGTTGTGACTGTTTCCTCTCCCATTTTTTCTTGATGTCTGCAAATATTTTATGTGGCTTGGACAGATGATTATAAAAGCTTTACTGGAGAGTGGCTAATTCTGAAATTAATTCTTGAATTTCCTGGTTGCTGTCTGTGTAAACTAATATGCAAATATGTTCTATCAACATTTAAATGCTCAGTTGCTCTTCTTTTGTTGATAAATTAATCTACGTTCTGTTACTTTTAAAACTGTGGCCTAAATGCTCGTGATTAAATAAAGTGTATTTCCTTTGATAGAGAAGACCAAAATTGATTACCGTCTTGTACTTTAGGTAGAATCTCTTGCTTGAAAAGGTCTGCACAATTATAGATACTTGTTATTTTGATGTAACTGTTTCAACTGTGTCCAACATTAGATTACCTGTAGCAACTTTATTCATTAGCATCTTGCCTAATAACACTTCGGGGGTTTTTAGCTGTTGTGCGATGTACAGTATTAATGCACATCAAGCTTCAAGCCAACCATGGAGGTGCTGCTAGGTTGAATCTTGGTGATCTCATAGTGATTCATCTCACAGTAATGACAAACCTCATGGCAAAATCACCTCTGTCATAGCAAAAGGGATACTGCTGGTAAATACAAATGGGTCTTAACATGGATCATTTTCTGATTCAGACTGTTTTAAGTCCGAGTCGTTAATCTTGGATGCCCACACTTTTATCTAAGCTTCTGATGTGCAAATGATAACTTTGGTGAGGTAGTTTTCCGCAGCCTCAGTCTCTTTTCATAAATGTAATGATAGTTTCCTGTCATGTTCCCCTCTGAATTTCATGCATCTGAATTTCCTCATACTGTATTCGGCTTTGCTAGTGCTTCAGAGATCCTAGCCATCTTTGACTGTGTAAAGTTTTGGCTGCCAGGCCTTCTAGAATGGGATCAGCAACTTTGAGAGATCTTGAATTTTTATTTTATTTTTCCACTTCAGGTGATCTTCTCCTTAAGCATCTAATATTATAGAGAATGAACAATTGTTGCCCCAGTTATCTTACTGTGAATTCTAGGATCAGAACTAACCTGAATTGCACTTTCTCTTCTTTGATGTGAATTTAGAACTGTGTAAGTGTTCTAGTTTTGCTTTAAATTCTTTTTTGGCCTAAGAAAAATTCATGTAGTCCTTGGGATGGTACACTTTGTAAATTCCATTTTAAGTTTGTAAGACAGCTCACTGTCTTGATTAAATGATATTCTTGTTTAGTGACCTGACAATTACTAGTTAGTGATTAATATGTCAGGCTTCAAAGGCTGTGGAATATTTTTCACTTCCCTTTACAAATAGTTCACAGTTGCTGTAACCAATTATACAATCAAAGTATAATTTTATATATAGCAGAAAATCAGTCTAGCAATCTAGATGCATCTCCTTCAGTGTCTAACAAGCAGTAGTTGTTTCTGTTACGTACTGCTGGTGGTTTTTTTTCCCTTTTCCTCCAGAAAGGAATGTGCTAGTTTTGCTTAATTTCAAGGGAAAACACCCACTCTTTACTGTGAGTAAGGGATAATCTCTAGTTTGTGTTCACGTAACTTTGAAAACAGCAGCTGTTCTTTGTTGCTGTGACTTGAAGAAGTAGATCTGTTAGGTGAGTATAAATGGGTCAATCTGTGAAGTAACAAGTTAGAATCAAGTTGATCTTGGTACCAGGAACTGGACACCTAATAGTTTGAAATATTTCAGAATGTCTTCTCTCCTGTTTTCCTTCTTGCTTTCTTTATTCTGCTTTAAGTCGTCAGAGGTTAATTGTTCTGCTCAGTAAAAAAGTAGAAGTAAGTCTTGGGTTGAATAGAATAGCAGGGATGAATTGCAGCTTTCAGGCAGAGCTTGTCTTCGAAGGTTGCTTGATATAATTCAGTAGAGAAAGCTCTAGTTTTGTCTGTCTGCTTCAAAACTGTATGAAATGCAGTCCAGAAACAGAGGACACAGCACACTTTAACTTAAAAACAACAGTACAATTAAAAGCAATTAGAGTCATTAAACAGTTCCAGTGTGCACAGTTCACACTTGGCCGTCTCACAGTTCAGGTATAGTGTAGATGACAGTCATGTCTCTTATGTCACCTGGAGATCCTCCAACAAGCAGAGATATGGTGTTATGGTTCCCAGAGTTAAACTGTCCTGCCTTCAGGGGGCCTGAGAATAATACATATTTCCTTGTACTGGTGTCCCGGCATGTGGAGATTTGTCTTTGCAGTGGGGATATTTCTAGATGTTTGCCTTCAGAGGTGATAATTGTGACCAGTACCACTATTTCCTCTCTGTTTTTATGGATGTCATGATATCCTGACCTTCCCATATGATCTTTCTTTCTGGGTTGGTCAGTTTTATCTTGATGTTGTCCTTAGCAGCATGCTCTCCATACTATGTTGGTCTGATGGCAATTACTGTGGACTATAGTAGAAAATGGATAAATGGAAGCTTTACCTAATTGCACACTAATGCAGTGAACTTGACTCCTACAAGGTGCTGTCAGCTTACTGCTTTTATTGCCTTTTTAAAAAAAATTATGTACCACAATCATTTATACTGCTATATCACATGTAGTTTAAGATCATTTGTGGAGAAATTGTCATACTGTTGACTTGGGCAGTATTTTATTCCTGTCCGAGCTTAGTGCCCTTCCTTGGTACTCTTCAGCTGATGAGGCAACACCCTTGAAGAAAAAGAGCATGGAGAAGTACATTGTTTAAAATTAAGACCCTCCCCAAAGCTACCATTTCTGAATGGCATCTTTGTACGCACTGAAATGTTATAGTACTTCTCTGACAAAGTGACTCACCTGCTGGATGAGGGAAAGACTGTGGATGTATCTTCTTGGACTTCAGTAAAGCCTTTCAGAAACTGTCAGCCTCTGGCCTGGACAGGCGCACACTCTCCTGAGTGGAAAACTGGTTGGATGGCTGGGCCCAGAGAGTGGTGGTGAATGGTGTTAAATCCAGCTGGAGGCCAGTTACAAGTGGGGTTCCCCAGGGCTCAGTGCTGGGTCCAGCCCTGTTCAGTGTCTTCCTCAATGACCTGGATGAAGGCATCGAGTGCCCCCTTATCAAGTTTGTGGATGATACTAAACTGGGTGGAAGTGTGGATCTGCTGGGGGTAGGGAGGCTCTGCAAAGGGATCTGAACAGGCTGGACCACTGGGCTGAGACCAATTGCATGATGTTTAACAAGGCTAAATGCCGGGTCNGAAGGGGCTGGAGAACAGGCCCTATGAGGAACGGCTGAGAGAGCTGAGGTTGTTTAACCTGGAGAAGAGGAGGCTGAGGGGAGACCTTATTGCCCTCTACAACTACTTGAAGAGAGTTTGTGGAGAGGAGGGTGCTGGCCTCTTCTCCCAAGTCACAGGACAAGAGGGAATGGCCTCAGGCTCTGCCAGGGGAGGTTCAGGCTTGACATCAGGAAGAAAAATCACAGAAAAGGTCATTGGGCACAGGAACAGGCTGCCCAGGGAGGTGGTTGAGTCACGTTCCCTGGAGATGTTTAAGAGATGGGTGGGTGAGGTACTGAGGGACATGGTTTAGTCATTGATAGGATTGGTTGGACTCGATGGTCCAGTGGGTCCTTTCCAACCTAGTGATTCTGTGATTCTATTTGCTACAAGTACTGCTAGCTATATGCTAGAGTGTACATCCTGTGGGCTCTTGACAGATACATGTGTCTTCGTGCAGATTACACAGGCAGTTGTTGGGTCAGGTTCTGATACTGATCCTGACATGATAATGTATGTGAGTTGGGAGGAGCATTTTGCTGCTCTGTAAGTGGTAGTAGTAGTAGCAACCACCTTGTTGCAATCCTTTAAAGCTTTTTGAACACAGAGCAGTTGTCTTGGAATTTCAGAAAGCGTTCCTTGTGGGAGGTCCCCCAGCAGTGGTCTTTTGTGTTCCTGGGAGTGACTGATGACCAAAATGAGTCATCTTTGGGGATTTATGCTTCTGAAAGCAAGATGAAAGAAATGTTGGGATTATGACTTCTGGAGAAACTCTACCTCATCTCCGCTAGAAAGTCAAAGTGCTGTGCCTGGTTTCAGCAGACTAAGAACTGCTCTAGCAGTGTCACTACAAAGAACATGGCACAGACACAAGCTATCTGGCTTGCTTTTCTTTGGGTATAACTTTAGAGATGGACTGAATGCAGCAACTGAGGCTTTTGGAGCAAGCCATTGCCAGCTGTGGCAAGACAGCTTTCTGGGAATAGTTAATATTTTATTGTAACTTTGAAGTTTGGTTGTGGTTTTCTTTGTTTTGTTTTGGGTTTTTTTGATTTATTTTTAAGGATAATTCTACTGCTTGCTTTACAGGGAGTAATTCTGAGAGTGAATTTATGTGTCTCAAGTGTCCTTATTCCTCTATGTGATATGCAGCACCTTTTAGCTACCTGCCTTTTTCCTTGGTAGAATGCAGAAAGAATGAGATGGGTCTTATTTTATAGCGATCAGACGTTTATTTGTGATATAGTTTCCCTATTTACTATGAAAGTTATATTACAGTAACTGTGAAGACTTTTTTTCTTTGTTTTAGGATAAGGCAATTAATCTCGATTTTACTTCCATTTAGGATGTTTAACTGGGTAGTGTGAAATTATTGCTTACACTGTAAAAGTACACTAGGTATTCCTCAGCTTTTTATTGTGTAACCTCATGAAAACCTCATGTAACCACACCAAATCAGTGGATTTCTGAGTGAAAAATTGTTTCCCACTCTGCGTTCAGCACCTAGTGCAGCTAGTATCAGAGTTGTGTGTCCCAAATATCTTCAGTGACATCCACTGTTTCATTAAAACTGTGGGTGCTCTGGCCCTGGTCTCTAGGATAGTTCCTGACTCCTGCTGTCCCTGGCAGGAAAGACACTGCTTTGAAAGTGTAAACCTTAAGTACCATTCTTGGTACTTGTTAAGAAGAGTAACGTGTAATATTAAGTTGCTTCAAGACAGGCTGCTTTCTGACTGTGATATGACGTACTGTAATTCTATGGACACTAACAGTCTGTATTTGCCTTACCTGCTGTTACCCTTTTCTTGGCACGAGACTGCATCTTCCTTACTGCTGACCTCATGAATGACTGTGATGTAGTACTGCAACAATATTTGTTCTGTTTGCAGTGAAAATAGTAAAGCAAGCTTCAGTTCAGCTCATGTGCTATATATTGCCTCATTGTTTTATTAATCATAGAATTACCAGCAGGTTGGAAAAGACCCATCGGATCATCAGGTCCAACCATTCCTATCAAATACCAAACCATGTCCCTCAGTACCTTGTCCACCCTTCCCTTAAACCCCTACAGGGAAGGTGACTCAACAATCCATCCTAAAAGCCAGAAACACCTCCCCAGCGTGGACATTATTTTCTCTTTTTGCCAATCTCCCTGCTGAGGGAAGGAAAAACCGCTCTGAATGTGTGGAAAAAGAAGTCGCTGATATAAATATCAGACTTGAAATCTTTCATTTTCATCTAAGAAAGTTTGGGGGAGGGATGATGATTTGTCTCACCTAGTGCATGCTATTAAAATAGAATGGATCACAAAAGCAATATTTCTTTAATACTAATTTCACTGTGCTGTGTATGGAGGGTTTTTTTTTAACATGTAGCATTAGCATAGCTTGTAGATTCTTTCGGATTTGCTAAAGCAGTCTTGTTTGCTTCTGTTTATACAAAAATCCTGAAAGCTCGTTTTAGACTTTCTGATCTCCCAGTAATTTCAAGTGAGGTGTCTGCACTCAGAGTTTGATTAATCCCTCATGATGGCGAGTAATAAGAATTGAAAATTATATTTAAGATGAGATTTCATCAGTGCCTTGCATGAGAACACTAATGTTACCCTATCCCAACTAGATGCATTTTTTTGGATGTGTACACATTGCTGGGATTGTTGGACTAAGTAATTAATTTTCTATTTATTTGCTGTTTTGATGTTTTTTATACTTGTTCCTCCTTTGCAGAGCACTGTCTTTCTGAAGCTTAATTTTTCTGTTTGTCTGAAGCTGTTGTTACTGCAGCTTTGTGAATGGAGATTAACAATACATTTTGATAATTAAGTCAGAAAGCACACTGCCTTGGTAACGTGTCTTAGAAATAGCAAACCCAATGAGAATTTCTGTTGAACGGAGTAAGTTAATTTCAGCATCTCCTATCAAAGAGCTTTCCTCTCTTTGATAAGAAATCTTTGCACATGAATTCTGTGTCTGCTTCCTAAGCCNCAGTGACCCTTTCTGTGAAAGATGCTGTGTCTATAATTCTGCTAATAACACTGTTTATGCAGCTGCTGATTAAAGTGGCTCAGGGAACTGAATTTGGTTAAGAAAAATCAAACTTATGTTACTTTTTTCCTTACTGCTTTTAAACTGGATCATTTCAATAAGCAGCTTTACTGAATGGCTTGGAGTCATATTGATGCAAATGGAGGGATAATATTATGACAGGAATGAAAGATGGAAAAAATGGAAGCTGCTTGAGGCTTTCTTTTAGCAGCTTTTTAAATTAAAAAAAACCCCAAACAAACTAACAAAAAACCAACCGACCCCAATTCCTTTTTAAAATGAGGCTCTTCACTTCTCTGCTTAGAAAAAGGTCTGTTAGACAAAAAAAAGTACCTGGTGGTGTAGACTTCTATTGATGTGGAAACCCCTTCTCCCAGACTCACCAACAAATGAAACAAGTTTGTAGCAGATTAGATTTTTTCCATTCTTTTTGATTACTTNGTCTCCCCACTCTGAAAAAAACACCCTTTGCATTTGTATTCTGTGTGTGGTTCTTAAGCCTCACCTGCTGCTTTTTTTTTTTTTTTTGCTAGCTTTTATACTTAGTTTGGCTTGTAGTTGCTGTGAGAGGCAAGGCATTCTTATAGCAGCGAGGCCAGCTTATGCAGTTTCTGCTGCTTGATCACAGAATCATAGAATCATAGAAAACCAGGTTGGAAGAGACCCATCGGATCATCGAGTCCAACCGTTCCTATCAAACACTAAACCATGCCCCTCAGCACCTCGTCCACCCGTGCCTTAAACACCTCCAGGGAAGGTGACTCAACCACCTCCCTGGGTAGCCTGTTCCAGTGCCCAGTGACCCTTTCTGTGAAAGATGCTGTGTCTATAATTCTGCTAATAACACTGTTTATGCAGCTGCTGATTAAAGTGGCTCAGGGAACTGAATTTGGTTAAGAAAAATCAAACTTATGTTACTTTTTTCCTTACTGCTTTTAAACTGGATCATTTCAATAAGCAGCTTTGCTGAATGGCTTGGAGTCATATTGATGCAAATGGAGGGATAATATTATGACAGGAATGAAAGATGGAAAAAATGGAAGCTGCTTGAGGCTTTCTTTTAGCAGCTTTTAAAATTAAAAAAAACCCCAAACAAACTAACAAAAAACCAACCCACCCCAATTCCTTTTTAAAATGAGGCTCTTCACTTCTCTGCTTAGAAAAAGGTCTGTTAGACAAAAAAAAGTACCTGGTGGTGTAGACTTCTATTAATGTGGAAACCCCTTCTCCCAGACTCACCAACAAATGAAACAAGTTTGTAGCAGATTAGATTTTTTCCATTCTTTTTGATTACTTAGACTTCAGGATGTTCCCACTTGATGTTAGTGGAGAGATTTATAGGTTTAGGGAAGCTGTTTTAAATACATGAATAGTTATTGGAGTTCTGTTTATGTCATCCCAAACACCATTTAATTCAAGAACATGAAAATATCCAAGGTGCTAGGGCTAAGGGATGACCTAATTGCTGTCATTAGCTATGTGATTAGAGATTACGTACAAGGTGGTACTAGAGCTTTTCAGAGGTGCCCATCAATAGGATGAAAGATGGTGTATACAATCTGGATGGGTTTCAGTTTTTATTCTGTGATTTTTATACCTCTGGGAACTCTGACAGCAGCAAGAAAATTGCTCTCCTTTGCTTTTCAAGTTAAAAGAATGTACTACGCAAGTAGAATGTCCTTTGAGTGCTGCTTATTTCATTTATCTGCTAAGTTGCTTTTACTGAAGCTGTAGTAATATGTCAGAATGATGTTTCAGTGTGCTACATGTCTGACATGAATTTTTCTTTTTCCTTCAGCAAATTTGACAGGCCATGCAGAGAAAGTTGGCATTGAAAACTTTGAACTCCTGAAAGTTCTTGGAACAGGGGGTAAGATGCTTTATTTTTCTAAGCTGACTAGTGGAAGAATTACTTTTAAGCATAGTTTTGTTTTCTAGCTGAGTTATTGGTAATTGGAACATTCTTTAGGAAGATACATCAGTTTTGTATTACATAACATGGTTTTATTTACTTTTTTTCTCACAAATGTGCAAAATTGGAGGTTGAGTGTTCTAGTTTACAGCACTTTTGAAGATGCACTTTATAAAAAAATGGAAAATAAATGGCTTGAGATTTATGACATTTTAATCTATGTTAAAGCATGAGCTTGATAATTTCAATAAATTGTCAGACTATTTTAATGAACTTCTGGGAAAAAACCGTCATTTTAGTACCTTGTTGAATAGGATGTTCTGTTCTTTAACTGTATGTTTTAGAGCTGGCATTGGCTTGACAGGTGTTTTCCTGTCCAAATCTCAGTAAGTTTTAAGATGAAGTGTTTGCTGTTGTATTCTGCATTTCAGCACAACATTGGAGGTTTGTAGGATGTTGTATGATTGCTCTCTGTAACCAACAAAAGCATGTTGGTTTCCCTTTGTTAAAGGGACACACACAGACCTGTACAGAGACTGAAAGTAATGGCTTTTGTTCTTAGCATGTTTAGAGATTTTTTTTTGTTGTTTATCAGTATTGACATCAGGTGCAATGTTGAGTAGATTGGGATAATCGTGAAGGTGGATTCTCATTAAGGTCTGTAGAAGTTTAAAGTTAGTTATGATATTAACTTTTGGGTGTTATCAGCCATTCATGGCTAGCAGTGAGGCTGTAATTGCACAAGCTGCCACTTTGCTGAAAAGAGCAAACAGTTTTGATTTTATGCATTTTGGTGTCCTACAAAATCTTTTATGAAGTCATTAAACTGTTAAATCACCTGAGAGTACATTTTTCTGGTTTTGAAGGATTTAAAAAAAATATTTAAATGTAAGAGGCTTAACAATTCAAGCCTTGCTGTTAAATTTCAGTAGTTCATGGTAGAGGCAAGGAAACTTTAATTTTTTTTGCTACAAGTTGCATGTAGCTACAAGTTGCAGGTAGAAGCTGCTATGCTGTTCTGAAGTGGTCAGTGTTGGTCTGTGTGTGGTTGACAAGTGAAATCACTTATGATTATATGTTTATATGGGGATGTCTTTCTTGTTGGAAACAATGGTTGGATTTTTAATTGCATATGCGTGTGTGCATAGGAAAACCAGTCCCATACCCGAACTTTTCTGCTTACCACTGCCATTAGTCTGAGATCACCTTAATATTATAATTGTTGCATTTGGAATACAGAGTAAGTTTTGGTGGTTTCATAAGTATCAATCTTCAAGGTCAGTTTAGTAGTATCTTGGCCTTCTCCCGCTGTCATTAGGCACTACCTCTGAAACAGCCCTTTTGCTGCTTTAAACAGTTGTCTGTCGTTCATTGCTACCTTCTCTGCCTTATCTTCATGAACAGAGTAAGCCAAATTTATATTGGCCTGGGATACTTAGTCACAGCAGGTAGCTCTTAGGCTCATAGTGCAAAGCTTTCAGGAAAGGCTACTTCAATGGGCTGACAATGGGATTGACAGTGTTTTTGTGTGAAGGAAAAAAAGCTGAGGAAGCATGCCTGTCTGTCTTCAGTCCTGCTGTAGTAGTCATGTTGTTCTAGAAGCTTCTGCCTTACTTCAGACAACTTAAGAACTGAATAAAAGGTTCCTGCAAACTGTAAGTCCAAGTACACCTTTAGGATTCTGGAATGGCATTTGTAGGAAGCGCAGTAATTTTTTTCATCAAGCTTTTTAATATATAATACTTTTTAATACATAATTTCAGTCATAGACTGAGGTTCTTGCTTCAGAAATCTGGACTATCAGAGCAGTCAAGAAGTTTTGTTCAGTCTTAGGCATGTCATAGCTCAGACTAGTGCACTTGGTGTGCCTGAGGTTATTTGCCAATGACTGGATGGCATTAAATCCAAATGACCTGATCAGAATGGAGCGAGTTCTGTTTGCTTTTGGGGAAGTGACTGTCCGTGAATTGTCAGTATTTGCAGTGACGTGGAGTTGCTGCAAACAGAATTGGAATGGACTTGAAGAGGTCCTCTAATTGCTTGGCCCAAGGCAGTAAATTATACCTGCATCATTGCTGATGATGATTTTATTCTTAAAAGCCTTCAGTAGTAGACATTCTGTAACCTTCCTACATGTTCTTTCCTAGTTTAAGAAGCATTCTGGGGATTGCAATAGTAAAAAATTCCCTCATTTTTGCTAGAACTTTCTGAAGGAGCTTTATTTGGCAATAGGACATACTTGCATTAGGGCATTTCTTCTGTAAATATCATCCAGGAAAATTTTGATACAGGTCTAAACACCATCTTTGCTTTCAGTGTATTTTAATTGTTATCATCAGAAGAGTTTGTGTCCTTCTTATTGACTTGGCATTAAGCAGAAACTGAAGCACAGTACTGGCCATTTGGCTACGGTGATCCTGAAATGTTGTAACATGAAATAAATTTTTGCGTGTTGGGCTTACTGTTACAGAACTTGTACAAATTGATTTGGATGCTGTTAGTTTAATAACATACAAACCCGTTTGTAAAAACTTGGTAGTTCTGGAACTTCCTAAAAACTATGTCAGTAATGAGAAATTTTGTGCAAGTGCCCCATCTGAGGTATGGGAAACTGACTTACTGCAAGGTATATGGCCTTTATGTGCTGCATGTGAAAAGTCTGGGGCTGTACATTGAGTTAGTTAACTGTCTTATTCATGGTATGTTTTTCTTGCGCGATATGCCTTGCTTTTCTCCCACAATTTCTATAGCAGGGAGGAAGACTCCAGCCACCTCTTTGCATGCAAACTTTGCTACAGGAGCTTAAGTGTGTTGTGCATGAGTTGTGGGGTCCTGTTTAGGCCTGCAAATTTTTGTTCTTGTACTTGATTTGAGGTTGGAGGAGTATGACTACTCTGATTTCTCAGTTCTTTGTGCTACAATATATATTTACTTGGGAGAATGAGTAGGATAAAACTGTTTATAATCACAAAAAAATAAGACAAATATTTAGAATTGCAATAAGAGCCTGCTGGCTTTTCTTAAATGTTACTCTGCTAGATTAAGATCTCAATTAGAACTTCTTTCTTGTACAAAACTACTTTTCGGCATTTGAGTTGTGCTTGGGCTTGCTTTCCTATAAGAATGAGAAAAGTTCAGAAGATACTTGCGTGCCTTCTTTTTTGATGAGTCCAAATTATCTTATTCCTATAGAATAAAAACTACAGAACAACAAAGGAGGATATTTTCTTAAATGTATATCTAATTTTTATCTGTGTATAGTTTGCAATCTAATAATGGTGAAGCTTAATTTTTAACAATAATCCTCCAAGCAGTAACTACCTCCTGGCTGGGTTGCAAGTGCTTATTAGATGACTTTTACATTTGAGCCAGAAAAAAACTGATAATTATTTCAGATATTTGAAATATTTCAACTATTTTCTAGAGGTGTGTGGTTGTTTTGTCCTTTTTATTCTAGCCCCAGCCCCCAGTCAAAGTCTGTGGGGAAGGCAGGATGATTCCTGGAACCTAGAGACCTCTCCAAACAGCCACTGTATCTCCATTAGTGACTTGCATCCAGATTATGAGGATGATGAGAGATGGTGTTGGGTTTTTTTGGCAATTTAGAGAACTTCTCTGTTCTGTTACACTAGTAAATTCTACAAAGTGAAAGATGTGCCTGGAAGTTGAGGTGATCTTAGATGAATTTTCAGAGGCAAAAGGGATGCTATTGTTTTTATTGGAGGAATTTAAAGAAAAATGAGGAAGAATGTGTCTGATGGCTTCTGTTTACATGGTGCTTTGTATTTTTAGGCAAGTGCTAGGTTTACTCTGGCAGTGAAAGCCTTATCCTGGTGTTAGCTTTTAGATATTACTGATATTACTGTAATATAGCTAATACTAAGTAAGAGCTGTTATGCTGTTCTGAAAGTTCACTGTGGAATTATGCGGCATGAAAAGTGCTTTGGATTGTCTGATACTTAAATGATCTACAGTAATGCCAAATTGAATATATTGAAGCCATAGTAAGTGATGACTGTGGATGCTATTTTAACTAATTACAATATTTTAGTCTGCTGTTAAGCACCTAGAATAACAAAAAAAGGTACTCAAAATATGTTCAATTAAGTGATACTTTGCTTAAGTATATAATTGTGGTAGTTTCGTATAGACTTGGTGGTGTTTTTTCTTGGGTAACAAGTGAAGGTTTATTTAAATCTCCAATTTCAAATTTTGTTTTTAAAAAGATGAAAAAACAATTGAGACTGTTAGAAATGGCATCCTTCTGTATTGATGTTTCTCTTGTGGTAGCAATTTTTTTTGGTGATGTTTTCTTCATGCTATGGCTTAGCATAATTTTGTACTGATTTTCTTTAATTTTGCATTTCTTCTTCTTGCATTCCTTTACATCTAGTTTCTGTACATGGTCTCTTAATTGGAAGTGTGCTTGTTATATTTTGCTTTTTAGTATTAAGAGTAGTATCAGCTATCGTAGCATACATATTCCTATTTTGACCTGAGTTTCACAGGAAAACATAGGGAAGCAAAAATCTGAGTTAGTAACCTTTTAATCTGGATTGGATCTTTTTCCATTAAGGAGTTATTCACAGAATAAATTTCCCCATTGAAGAAATCAGTAACAATTTACATCAGTAAGACAAAATACATTACAGAATGGCACTGTTAATAGAGCTTGTACTTGTTGTTGTAGGAGTGAGTTACTGCTTTCTTGGCTTCTCTAACTTGCCAGTGTTCTATTCAGTATATACTTTGTAAACTACACTCTTGTTTTTATGTCCTTTTTTCCTGCTGTTACTGTGTAGACTTGCTAATTTGGAATTTTCAGATTTCCTGTCCACTAAATTAATGTTTCCAACTGTCCCCCCCATTTATTAAAGAGTTGTGTTGCTTCTATAGAACCGGTTTACTTTACAGCACAGTAATCTGACTGCTTCCCAAAGCCAAGAGGGACCAATAAGAGAATGTGGCTGTTTTGGTTTATGCATGCCATAATACATGGCTTATTTGCTTCATTCTTTGTAAATGTGTTTATAAAATAAAAAAAAAAATCTGCATGTGAAGTACATTCTCCATCATACATTTTCATACATATAGATTATTCCTTTTTTTTTTTCTCCTACCTAACTGCTGCTGCTTCTGATTTTTATAAATTCCACTTTCATCCAGTCTTTCTCCTGTGCTTACTAAGAGACAATACAAGTGGTTCATGAACATATGCCCTAATAATCCGGTCTGCCACTTGAACTGCAGTCCACTAATGAAGACAGAAAGTAATTAGAAACAAGAATATATCTGTCTTATATAAAAGACTATTTTTTATGGCATCACTCGGAATTGAGTGCTTATATGAAAGGATATTCTCCTTGTATGTGGAAGATACTTAGAATCTGAAGGATATATTCATATGAAGGGAAGTAAATAGGTTGAATGTCAGATTTAAATAATCAGCTCAAAAATATTGTTATGCAAGAAGGTGTAATGGAGTTCCATCTAACAGGTCAGAAAGAATTCTCATAAGGTAAGACTGTGAAATTAAATTAGATCATTCAAAGCTTAGTGAAAAAATACAAAATATTTTTCTCATAAAAGGAGGAGAAAGACAGAAGTGGGGTTACCATCCTCGGGTGAGTGAGACAGAATTAGGGACTGTCTAAAAGTAATTACAAATTCCAGTTAATATTTTGCTTCAGTTTCTGCTGAGGACAGCTGTGATGAATACTGGATGGAAGGTGGGACAGCTAATCAAAGAGAGAGTTTGGAAATAGGAAATTATTTTTCTGTGCAAACAGCAGACTGAAAACAGGAACAGTCTAAGAATCTGGAACCTGAGTAAATCCATCCCATTCATCTATTAGAAAATCCTGAAGGGATCTGGACATAAAACTGAAGATCAGTAGTCCCAGTAAGAACCTCTGCTAATGTGAGGTGGTTCTGTGTAACTAGAGAGAGTAGCAAATACAATCTTAAGTTTAAGAAGGGAGTAAGGTGATAGTCTAGGTAGCTATTAGTTAAATGTTCTGTCTTCAGCAGTATGCAGTACTTTTGGAGCAGTTTTGAAGAAAATAATATACCTTAATTTTTGCAATAGCTAAAAGGGAATGGCATTTTTATCCAGTGGTAGATTATCCTCCATTATCAGAACCACCTTCTAAAAACTTGCTTCCTTTAAAAAAAAAGAAAAGTTAGTTGTATATTGCCTACCATACCTGTATACTGAACATTTACTTTTTAAAAATAGGTAAAGATGAAAAAGCACAAAAGCAAAATGCTGGTAGAAAGTACATTTTAGAATGAAGCTTGCCCTCTCCTGTCACTTTCTGCCGTGCTTGTTTGTCATCTCTCAGTTGTTTAATGGGACAGGGAACTTGTTCTTGGGGAAGTAATATTGTTGAAAAAAGTCCATTAAAGCTTCTTGCCTATCTGATATTTTAAAAAAGGTGATGGAGAATGCCCCATCTTTGACAGTGTGGTGGTGAATGGTAAAAGTTGGAAATGCTTGTTCAGAATGCTGTTATTTGATCTTTGATTTACACCCCGCAACCGTCCATCGTATTTCTAGCGGCTAGAGCCTTTCTGACTTTGCCACATCCGAAATTTTAATTCATAGAGGTAGATATTTGCACAGTTGAGAGTTCTGTCTTGAATTTTTTTAGGAACATTAAATCTAAGTTGACAACAAAAAATGCATCAGGAAGAGGTCATTAGGCCTATGTCGTGCAAGAATGGAGTGAAATTTAATGAAGTCATTAAATACTTTGTACCTCTGAGTGTTTTCCTGTTGTCTCATGATTATTCTTACACTGACAGTAAAAAAAGTAATTTAAGAAAGAGGTGTAGCTTATGTTAACACTTGAAAACATGGCTTTGAAGCTGTCTGTGTACAAATGTCAAGTTCTGATGGATTTGGAAAACTGCATAAACCTGTGTCTGTTAACAGTAAGGATTGTTTGACTTTTCCTGTGGAAGAATTGTCTGACATGATAGAATGGCTTAACGTGTATGTTTATGAAGTATTCTCTGCTTCTTTATTCTTTATATTTCTAATTGTCTTTCAGCAAGTGTGTAGTTTAGAATATTCTCATGACTGGCTGACTTGTTACTTACCATGACATGTATTACTGTGAACGTGTATTCATGAAAAAGGCAGTAGTGAAAGTAAAGTTTTAACCCCTAACTGTATTTTTCTGCCTGACAAATTAAGTGGAAACTTGATATACCTTGATGGTTTAAAATCCTTATTTGTCTTACAGGCCTGGTATTCATATCAATCTGCAACTAATAATTGCTTTTTTTCTTTAAGCTTTAATTTCTCTTAATAAACTGCAAGTTCAGTCTAACACAGCTTGTGCATGAATATACATGTGTGTGTGCAAAAAAAAAAAGAAAAAGTGTGTATTATGTAGTTTTAGTTTTTCCATCACTTAAAATATTGTTAATTTCAGGAGTAAATATTTGGTGACTCTGTGTGTGTTTTATTATGGGGTATATATTACTGGCTAAATATTTCTGCCTTGGAATTAGTTGAGATGTGCATCAAGTTTTATGAGAATAAACATTAAAATGTGGCACTTTGAGGAATTAAAAAAGCTTTTCCGAAACATGGTTGTCAGGTAAGGGTATTCTTGCAGTTAGCTTATGTGTATTCTCCTTGCTGCCACTCAAATAAATGGCTTTTTCAGTGTTGTCTTTTAAGTAGATTTCTCGTGATATCAGAGATTCTGGTATTGAATATATCATGAGTCATTTGATTAAAATAGTGCTACTTAAGATTTATTCTCATCAAAACTGCTGAGAATCCTCATCATTTTGTCAAGTCCTTTTCACATTTTTGAAGAAACAATTTGTACCATGGTAAAGCTCTATGTTGAAAATCCTTTTACGATAACATTATTGTAGTTTCTTGAGATTTCCTTCCAGCTTTTACACTTAGCAGATAATTTTCTCCTGTGTTGTATGTAAAGCTGTGGTAGGTGTTGTTAATGTACTGCAACCACTCTGCCACTGAAGGTGCATTTTTGTGTATTTTTATAGAGTCAAAATACAGGTAGTCAAGTGTTAAAATCTGATGGCTTTTGTTTATTTTAATTTAGCTTATTTTAGCGTTCTCCAGCATTTCTGAGGAAACTACTGCTTCCTGAGAACCTAAGGAAACTTCTGCTCAATGCTCTAGATTGGGCTTTTCAGAGAGGCACAAGGAAATTCAGTGACAATGCTGCAGCTGAAAATTGGTGAAAACTAGGGCTACTCCCTTAAGCAGTTGAGAAATGCAGGCTTAAGGCCTTTCTGTGCACTGTTTTTGTTGCATGTTAGTAGCATGCAGAAATGCAGAAGTATTACCTACATGTTTTGAGAAGTAATTCCTTAAAAAGTGTTAGTACTACTTTCAGAAGTTTGGGGGGGTTTATTTGTTTGTTTGTTTGTTTGTTTTAAACTAATGCTTTTGGAATTAGTAGGGATCTGTGTTTTGGACACTAAAATATTTAAACATCCAGTATTGGAAAAATAGGTGAATAACATTAAAATTGTACATATGCATAATGGTATTGCTGAGGTCCCAATATTATGGTCTGTACAACCTTGATTTAGCTCTCTTGTCTCTGCATTATGATGCAATTTATAGCATGTGCCTGTTTAGTAAAGTAATCTTTTTGCATCTGTGGTTATCTGTTACTTGATGAACAGCTGGTGACTATTGATTCCAACTTAGATACAGTTGAGATCTCATAACTACAGTTAAAGTCAGGGAATGCAATATTGTACTGAACGTCCTGAAAAAGATTATCCTGGGTATCTCACATTTGTCTCCCAAAATAGAAGGATGCATTTACTCTATCATATTCTGATTCTATTTGCCATCTTGACAGACGTAGTGAAAACTTATTTTATGAAAGCTCTTGCTGTGAATAATGGGTTCTGTAAAGAAGGCAAGCATGATTTGGGAGGGTGAGATGAGTTGGGTAAAGAGCTTCTTAAAAAGAATTGGTTTTTATATGAGTAGTATTACTTTTGTATGCTGAATGAAGCAGAACTTAGTTGTAGGAAATAAAAAACCCTCTTGTCCTTTGGTAATTTATACCTACCTATCTTGAAAAACAGTAAAAATCTGGAGTAACATGTCGTTACTTACTGGGAGCAGTGGATGCTTGTAGCAGTTTTAAAGACCAACTACACTTGAGTCTCTGTCATCTGGACAGTATATTTACTAATTTATTTACAGTTTTGAGATACTGGGGCATTGTTGTTGAGAAAGTAACGTGAAGGCAATTATAACGGTCAAAGCACACAGCTGGTTCAGTTTTCTTTCTCATAATGGTTTAAGGTGACCCTAGAAGAATGTGGAGAGGCATACAATGATCGTTTCTTTAGTAGCCTGAAGTTTTAGGTCTGTGTGAGCCAGAGGTTATCTTCTGTGTTTAGCAACCCTTTGATAGACTTTCCTGTCCCTCGAGGATTTATATACTATTTTTGAACCCATCTACATTTTTGACATCTGCAGCATAATGTGGCAGTAGTTCCACAGTTTAACCACATATTTCCTTGTGTGTTTTGGACACTTCTTAATCTTGATACCTAATTATTTTGTTACCCTGGTGATTTTATTTCTAGAAATAACAAAACTTTGTTCCTTATTTACCTTCGTACAAATTTTGATTTATAACTTTTTAGCATCTTCTTAAGTACTGTACTTTTTCAGGCTGAATAAAAAGTTTAAGTGTGTTTAGTTCCTTCACTCAAGATATAAGCACACAAAGATTTTATACCACAGCATAAAGGTTTTCTGGTTTTGTGTTGAATGTTTGGGGTTCTGCATGTGTCTTCTATTCCCCTTCAGTATTTACCTTTCAGTTCTAACATCTCATTTGCTTTTTTGATTACCACTGGCCTTTTCTCATAGGGTTGTCTGTGGTAGCTCCAGGCTGGTTTGGTTTTTTTTTTTTCTCAGTTATAATAGTGCACATATTTAATTTTTGTTATACTTCACATGGATTACTCATTCACTTATTTGGGTTTTTATCTGCCACTCTGTTTCAAAGCTACTTAATATTTTGATACAGTGGGACAGTTTTCAGCAGTCAGCCTTGATTTCTGTTGCAGTGGGTAATTTACTAAATCAAGAAAATTGTTTTTTTCACTGTTCATATATGACTGAATCAAGCAGGCTGAATTATATTGTTGACCTGTTTTCACAAAAGTTTAACATTCATTTTTAACATGTTGGGATTTTATTTGCTAATGTAATTCTTAATTCGTAAGAGAACTCCTTACTGCACCCATGATTGTTTAGGTTTTTCAAAGACCCTTTTGTAAGAGAACTTGCTAAGTACGTTGGAAATCTAAATAAGGTTTTTTGTTTCTTCTTCCTCATTACTTCTTAGTAATACTCATCTGCTTAGTCCTGTGTGTGTATCTTACTCATTCTAACTTTTACTCTTTCTACAAGTTTGCCTTATAGAGGTATCAAAGCTACTTGTGTACAGTTCCCAGGAACTCTCTTTATTTAAAATAAACAAACAAAAACGCCAAAAGAACCCAGACAAAAAAAACCCACCAAACCAGTGTCCACATTTGCTGGTTATTAGTCCAGTATGGAGTGTATTTTTAACCAAAACTGTAAACAACACCTAGATTCAAGAATTTAAAACTCTGGAAAGACTACCTTTTGGTCCTGGTGACTTTCTTTTACTGTCTGTATTCAGGAAACTTCTTTTTTGAGATAATTCCTCTAGTTTATTCTCATTTAAGTCCAGTATGGGAGCCACAGAAATTTCCTATGCAGTTAAGTACTGATAGGAAGAATTGGCTTTTCTATGGGTTTTTAGAAATTGAATGCTATAAAGCCAGTAAGGAAAGCATATAAGTTGTGCAAATATGAGCAGATTATTCTATGGACAAAAAAAATAGCATCTGGCTCTGAACTCTTGCCAAATTCCAGGTATGGGGTTTTAGGTTATTACAAAGGAAGACACCATCAGCTTTTAAAATTGAATAAAATTGGGTGGCCTGATCTAGTGGGAGGTGTCCCAGCCTATTGTAGAGGGATTGGAATTAGGTGATCTTTAAGGTCTCTTCCAACCCAAACCATTCTAGGATTCTCTGATTTTAAATACTGAAACTCTGCTTGTTTTTCCCACTCTTGCTGTGTTCCTGCTCTTGCTGTGTTCAGTCACTAAGATCACTTGGTTGAAATTTTGCTCAGAAAAGGTTAGTCTGAAACAAAAAAGTATTCTGGAAGCGCTTTAGCCTGAATGGTTACTGTTTGCCATAACAATGAATAATTGAAAACAATAATGATATCTGCCAGACCTATAGTACCAGTAGGTGACTGTGTTTTGTGTTTTGTTTTTGTTTTGGGTTTGGTTTTTTTTGATCCTGCTTTTTCATTTTTAAGCCTATGGAAAGGTGTTCCTAGTAAGGAAAGTAAGCGGCCACGATGCTGGGAAGCTGTATGCCATGAAAGTACTGAAGAAAGCCACAATAGTTCAAAAAGCCAAAACAACTGAGCACACAAGGACAGAACGGCAAGTGTTGGAGCACATTAGGCAATCACCGTTTTTGGTCACATTACATTATGCCTTCCAGACAGATACAAAGCTTCATCTCATTTTAGGTGAGTAGTTTTCAGGATTCAAGTCTTATGTTAATAATAATTAAAAAAAGTCTACCATTTTATCTCCTTAATGTTTTGTAGGTTTTTTTCATGTGGTCTTAAGTACTCTGTGTTTGGAGGTTGCATGAGAGACCATAGGAAGTAAAGTAGTGTTCATCTTCAACAGTGTGTTTGTGGTTTTCCTGTTTGAACTTCAGTGCAGCAAAAAAATCAGCAAACCAAAACAAACCTTCTCACACAAGATGGATGTAGTTGCCTAAAAATAAATGCATAGTAATGGAGAGATTTAGATCACAAGGTAATTAGAAAAAAACCTTTTTTTTGTAGAGGGAGAATTAAAGCCCTAGCATTATGTTCTCATAATAACAAAGAGGAGCGAGCCCAGTAGTTCTGAAGAACATTACACAGCAGATAGTGCAGATTGTGTTACAGTGGGCACTTGCCCAATGTGAAGGTGATGTTTAAAACAAGAAACTCAAAGCTGATATATAGTTAAAAGCTTTTTGAGTTTTGTGTCTGTATGTGGGTTTGCTGTGGGGGTTTTTTGTTTTTTTTTACACCACCCCCCAAGTATACCTGAATCCATTCTCAGAATATCAGTTGGGTCCAGAAAGGTCTTTCCCCTTCTTTTTTTGCTGCCAAATGGGCATAATTAGAGGGGGTTTAAAATTTTCTTAACACTTTTTTTAGGCAAGCACGCTTACCTAACATAGCCTAGAGCTACTGGGCTTCACACCCCCTCTGACAAAGAAATTGTTTGCTGCAAGATTTTTTCTTATTATGTAAATGTTTGTAAATCACTTCTTTGATTTAGTTTTGGAATTTATGTATTTAGAGGCTTCTAAATTTTGGGGGAAAACAGTCTGTGCCTTCCCTGCCCTTGTTTTTGTACCTAGCTGAGCTTGGTGTTTGAGCAATGTGCAATTTCAGCTTTGAGGTTTTAGAATTGGAGCCTCAGTTCAATAGTTAATACAGCTCTTTGTGGTGTCAGAGTACACAGCTGTATGAATTTAGTCTGGATCAAGTGCAGACATGCAGCTTCATGACTGCCAGATTTCCAGGATCTGAGTTTGGAGTTTGTTGCAGTTTTTAGGTTGGCTTTAAGATGTGATTGAAAGAACAAAGTATTGTATCCATGTTAGTATCAGTTCTATGCAAAGCCTGTCACATGAGGTTAAATTGCTAATACATTTTAAAAAAAAGTAGTAATTGATACCTTTTTTTTTTTCTCCTCCGCTGTGGTGGTGATGCATTTGATCTGGCACTAAGAATTTGAAGGCTGATTGTTTCATTGGGCTATGGTTAGTGTTATAACCTGGATACAGTCAGGCTTGCAATCAAGCTTCTAAGCCTGTGGCAGCTTTGGTTTGTGTCTGTCACAGTCCTTAGAACATTGCCTGGGAATTCAGTTCTTATCTTGTGCTAAGGTAGCAGTCCTGATTAGAAATACTTAAATTCTTTCGTTTTCTTTGTTTTCAGCAGAATTAGAATGCTGAAGTTTTTTTGGAAGAAGGAAGCATATGCTTGCTGATCTAGATAAACCATCTTCCTCATGTTGTTTGATTTGACTAATATTCCTTCCCAAGCAGAGAACTGGAGAACTAAAAAGAGGAGAGAGATCAGAATGCCTAAAATTTGTATATATGATTTCTCCTTCAAGTATTAACTGACTTATAACAGGATTGGAACTTTTTTGTGGATTTATGTACTATTCTGATGAACCTATAGAAACAATATCCAAGAAAATGTTGAGTAAGAGGTGGGGTGTTCCCTGTTCTGTATGTGTAGACCACAAATACAATATGGAGGCCATAGGGTTGAACACTAATGGCCTTACACTGCTAGCATAAACAGCGCTCTCTCTAAAATGTGTTTGTGTTGCAGTGGAGTTCTGTTGTAATAATCGCGCCCCTCCCCCACCAGCCGCGGGAAAACCCTTGTGTCATGGCCACACATAAAAGTGTGGCTTCTGTGAGGGACTGTATATGGAAATAATCTCCTCGTGTGGTTTTGCCATCACAAAGGTGATGTCTTGTGAAGGGTAAAACCTTCCAGTGACCTTCCAATACCTGAAGGGAGTGTACTGGAAAGCTGGAGAGAGGGACTATTCTTAAAGGCTTATGGTTGATAGGACAAGGGGGAATGGGTATAGACTGGAGAGGGGCAGATTTAGATTAGGCGTTAGGAAGACACTGGAATAGGTTTCTGAGGGAGTTGTGGCTACCCCATCCCTAGAGGTGTTCAAGGCCAGGCTGGATAGGGACTGGGGTAACTTGATATAGTGTGATGTCCCTGCCCATGGCAGGGGCGTTGGAACTAGATGATCTTCAGGTCTCTTCCAACCCAAACTGCTCTGTGATTCTATAATTCTATGAAAATTTGTAATTACCCTTGGGTGATAATGTCACCTAATACCTGTTCTTAATTGCCTTTTTATGTCAGTCTACCTTGTTTTTCTTAAGTATTCTGTAGGTGTGTGCAAGTGTTCTACTTGTAGATACTATTTCTACTCGTTTCTTTTCATGTTCCTAAATAACTGAAGGACTGATTTTGAAAAAAAAAATATATATAATTTATGGTTATTTGAGGCTTATTTTACAGCTTGCTGCTTATTTATAAGTTAGTTGTGTTCTCCTGTCACTACTCGGAGAAGGATATTGAGTATTGTACAATACGATGAAATATTACTGAATTACAATAAAGTTAAAAAATCTGATCCCAAAATATCTTATTAAATAACTTACAAGCTACCTATTAATATTCCAATAAGAAATGAAGCTGTGAGAAAGTGAAATTATAAGGTTCTTTGTTCTACTTTTTAGACTACATAAATGGAGGAGAATTGTTCACTCATCTTTCTCACCGAGAGAGATTCTCAGAAAATGAGGTGCAAATTTACATTGGGGAAATTGTTTTGGCACTTGAACATCTCCACAAGGTAAAGTAACTCTATCTTAGTACTGATTTTGTGGAATTGCAACTGTATTCTTTTCATATCATATAAATATAGTAAGGAGAAGTAAGCTTAGATTGTTTTAAACTGAAGTGACTTTATATAGCAATGAGGCATTAGTTGTGTAATTAGAGATACTTCCCAATGAAGCATCTATTCATATGCGCCAGATTCAGGCTGCAAGTTTTTGTCTGTATTGTGAAGAGTGATGTTATTGATAAATGACTGTTAATTTTTAGCAATCCTGATGAAACAGTGTATGTCAATAAAACTAATTTGTAGTCAACATGAGCAGTGGGTTGCACTGTTGTCAATTCTACTTGTTTTGATACATTTGAACAGCAGAGTTCTGAAGTTTTGGCATAACTGTAGACATGAAAAGTAAGCTTGCAGAGGTAATGAGTAGATTTTAGACTTTTAGAAAGCATGCATATGTAGTCTAGAACACATTACAGAAATATCCGTTTCCATTCTTAAAGCTAAACTAACTTTTGCACTGCTGTTGAGTCACTTTTAGATTCAAAGGATATAGTATGTCCTTTCAGTTTTAAGACATACACAGTGTAATTTCTGAGAATTTTTAAGTTGCTTAAAGTGATTTATTTAAAAGCATTTTAAAATTGTCCTTGTTGAAGTGCAACTCTCAGGTGTGTGATTACCTTAATAATGGGAATTGTGCTGGCTTTATGCTTAAATGCATTGTGCAATGTCTCCTTTACACTCATTTGGAATTACTTTTTCCTATATTCTGTTTGCAGTTGGGGATTATATATCGGGATATAAAACTTGAGAACATTCTCCTTGATTCTGATGGCCACGTGGTGCTGACTGACTTTGGTCTGAGTAAGGAGTTCCTTACGGATGAGGTTAGTATTTGAATCTCCAGTAAGTGTGGACAGGATCCAGCAGGATCCCAGTCAGATTCTGTCTCATTGAAATCATAAACACATTTGAGAGAAAAACTCCCTTCTAGACTCCTACTTCATAGAAAAAAAATCTAGTTGTCTGTTTAAATGGATTTTGAATTCAGTTCATTGGTCTTTGGCATTCCTGTGTTGTTAGACATTTTTGTCTATTCTAATTTTTCCTGAAAGGCCTTCATTCTCCGTCCTGCTACCTTTTATGTGAAAAAGGAGAGATCTGCATAAGTCTGAAAAGCCACTTACGTTATCATTTTCAGGTGCCTTTTTAAAAAGACTTGACTGTGCTAAGACTTTGCAGTGACTAGGCAAATGGTATGCTATGACTCTTCTTTATGCTAATAGTAATTAATGTATTATTATCTTGTCCCTTTTTCATGTCTTTGTGTCACTGTTGATAAGCTAAATTGCCAGTTTTTAGGATAAAAGCTTATCTCTTATTAAATGTGTGCATAGTACCTAACATAGTGATCTATCACTGTTGATGTTAGTTATTAATTATTTGTGAGCTACAGTTTTATTTCCAAATATGCTTTCTAGACTCCAGAGAGACAAAACTGCACAGGATTCTACTTCTGAGAGAATTTTAAAATGGCTATTTTTTGGCTTTCACTGTAGGTATTGGAAGTATTGAGATCTGGGATTGCAGATCTAAAAGTCTTTGTTAGAAGCAGCAGGGGGATTTTCTCAAAATAGGTAACTAGTAGTTTCCTTTGGAATATTTGCATTTCAGATGGAGGCTGGTAGGATTCGGGATGTAACATTTTAAGAGATATGAACCGTTACTTTCTGAAGCAAGGAAATAGTACAGGTAATGTCGGTATATTCCTTTTAAATTATAATATGAAACCACGAGGAGGTTCAGCTGGCATGGCAAGGGATAACAGCAAATTGCCAGACCTGGTGCAGGAGAAGAACAGAGAAATGCAGTTTTCAGCAGGGAAGAGTGATAGTAGAAGGTGTGACTAGGGAGAGTAGGACCTGCTTAGAGTTTTGGGGGAGGCTGTGCTGGGCAGTAAAGTGCACATGTTAATGCAGCAATGGGTGAGAAAAGGGGCAGCTCTCCAGCATTTGAGCCAAAGTTGAATTAAGCAGAAATCTTCCCTGTGATGTCATAATGAATCATTATCTTCTCTAAACTGCACAGGATGGTTTTAGCAAATATTTCTTAGCTGTACTCACTTTTGGGATGTCATTTACAAACTATGCAAGGAAAGGGGAGGATTTGAATAAGCATCAGAGATGTCTATTGGTTATTCCCACAATCTGAATTGGATTTCTCTTTCTCCAGTCATGAATTGAGGCAGACTTGCTGCTTGGTTGCTTAATGTTGATTCCTCTGACTCTAATCCATTCCATTTTCAGTATATACTTCAGAAGTATCTTCATTTATCCATATTTTTTCTCTTTCTTATTTTATATTTGTCTTTCCTGTCAAAAATGCTCAACATTTCTAGTATTTCTTCTAAGGAAAAAAAGTAATTGCAATAGTATTATTTGCTTTCAAAAATGTGAGAAATTGTCTGCAGTTGACTACAGTTTTCATGTGTGCCATTGTAATTTAGCTACTGAAACTAAACATGTTTAGAATGAGGTATTTGCGCATAGAAATTGACATTTCATGTTATAGTCTTTGTAGACAATTCAACTAGTACTAGAACACATACAATTGACAGTACAAAAGATAATTAACTTACACTTCTGAACCACTGTACTTACAAAAGGTAAAATTTGACTGTGTAACTGCATAGCTTTGTATCTGTTTTCATGCTGGTTAGGTAGCACTTTAAATAAAATTAGGCAACTGTGTAAGTCAGATGAGTGTAGCGTTTGCAGTTGAATTAGAACAGTATGCTTTCCATTCTTCCCCTTTCTTCGTGGTTCTTCCTTTGCCCACTGTCCTTGTCAAGAACTTCATCGTTAAGAAAGTATGCTTAAGCAAATGGGATTTATCCTATTAGACTCCTCTTTGGATTGTATTTTCTGAAATAAGATATTTAGGTTATTAAGAATGTATAAAAAACACTAACAATTGCAGGCATATACTGCGTTTGGAATTCTTATCAGAGAGACCTTTTTACCATGTATTCATTAATTTTACATGGTTTTATAGTTGGGAATACTTGCTAGGAAACATCATAGTTTAATGTTTTCATTATCCCTGCTTTAATCTGATGGTTGTTATCTACCTGAGCGAGTATGGAATCTAACAGAAGTTTTTTATAATAAAAAGATTGCACTATTTCTTTAGTATAATAACTGTAGCAGATTAATTAACTGCTCAATAGCAGAGAGATGGGCAGCTGCTTTTCCTAAGCACTGTTTGAGTGAAAGGAAGCAAATACATGTGACTGCTAGGAAAACAGAAACCCATTGATTTCTGCCGTTAAGCTACTGAAGCATGAATATGAGGAATGTATTGTCAAGTATGTTTTGTTCTACAATTATTATGTGAAAGTGTGAAGGTTTTGCCTTCCTTTTATCTATAAAGTGAAGTCTGTATTCTTGTATTTGCATGCAAGAAGAAGAAATTAACTGACTGGAACAAAGTGATTGAATAAAAATGTATTTTCACATAGCATAGGTCAGTATCGCAAGATATTTAGGTAAGAAATTGCTTCCAATATTGAAATTTTATTTAATATTTTATGAAGACCTACAGTTGTGACTATCCTAACCATAGGATGGGCTTAGGGTAAGAGATTAAGAGATAGAAATGAGTAACATGTTTTTAGCATTAAATTTTATAGCATTTGTGTTCGTAGCCCTGTGATGAATTTAAGGATAGTCATTCGGATTCTCAGCTCTCAACTGAATTATTAGGAAAATTGGGGTAAAAAAAGACACTTTTTAGCCTTATGTCGTTCATGCATTTCACTTGAATTCCTGTATAACTTGGATATAGAATGCATTTGCACATGAAAATAAGATCAATTTATTATCAGGAGAATGGGGAAGTTGGTAGGACTGACAGACTTTCTATTGAAATTTCTACAACACTGGTTGTTCATTGCATAAGTGCAGTCACTTCAGTGTTGCAGTTTTTTTTCCCTAGAATCTTGCATTTCATTTATCTTTTAATAAAACCAAACCACCTAAGGTGGTATTTTCTTTTGTCATCTTTTTTCTTGTGTAGCATTTTCTCTTCTGTGTTTATGGCTTAGGCATTTTTTTTTGTCTTTTTATCTAATTAATAGCTCTGCTTATATGCTGGAATTATTTTGATTTGGTTAATGTCAGTTTAACCTAGTCATCAGATCTGGTCTTCATTTTAATGTGTTTTTTTTGTTAAAATGTTATGGCTTTTTTCTCATTTCCTTTTAGTTCTGTAACTACACTAAAAATCATGGTTTAGTATCTATTCTGCTGTACTATGCATAACGATTAACATTTTCTTGTTAATTAAATTCCTTAAAGTACACTTTCTTCCAGAGTATAGTGAAATGCTCAATTTTTCTGCCTTGGTACACATCGTCTGTGTTAGTTAAAGTTTGTTTTAAAGGTTTTATGTTTGCTTCATGGAGTTTGAAAAAAAAAGTAGTAAGTACTGAGCATTGTCAGTCTTCATACAATGTCTGAAAGCATACAAGTGCCTTAGTAATAAGTGTAGGGATTCTGTGATTCTGTGTGGTTCTGTATGAGGGATGCCTGAATTGTAATCTAAGTCTGTTGGATGGATACTGGTGTACTTCTGTCTGTGTAGAGTGAATAGTTCAGATAAATAATTGTTTTCCCATCTAAAATTCTTTTGATCAGAGTTGCAAATTCAGTTACCTGTCAGATGCTTTTCTCTGTTGAATTGTCGATTGTTTTTCTTTTATTAGCTGGTTGAGTGAACATTTTGTTCTGGAAAGAAAATTAATATGCAGTTTCAAAAGATTTTAAAGAAAAAATCATAAAAAGGTGTTTAGTATGGATTTTGGTAGATGAAGTAGGGAGAGATGCTTACATGTTCTCAGAGGAGTTTAATCTAGAACAGAGGGAGGCAGAAGGAGAAGCGGAGAAAGTGACTACAACTTGGCTCTTAGTGTTTTATAAACTGTCATCTCACTTGAGTGACCTGGTAGATTAGCTGTGCAAGTAACTAAAAGATTCTTTATAATTGTCCGATTAAAGTAAAAGCATCTTATTGAAATTCAACAGTGCATCCTCTGAACATTGAGTGTTCTTTTGGAAAGATGTGTAAGAGTAATCCATACTGCAGATGACCTACTGTGTGCCTGTGTTTTAGTTAAACTATTGTTCAGTGATATACACTTAGCACAGTTATAAGGAGTAGATTTAGATTTCTGCAAAGAGGAAAAGTAAAAAAGAGTAATCTGAATGGTGAAGTTACTTCACAGTAGTTAACATTGGTTATAGAGCTGTGTGGACAATTAGTCATCATTTCCCTCATTTTGGAAAAGGAAATGAACCAATGGCAAAACCTTTTTGCTCTCATTGGTGTGCGTCTATTTTTAAACATCTTAAGTGTCCTGACATTGGTTATTGAGAATGTACCAAACACTCTAAAGGCACATAACTGAAAGGTAGGACTCTTTCAATGGCAGAACGAGGTCATCAGTAATCAGATGGCGGTTGGTGCCTTAGCTGAAGAGGTACCCTTTTTTCAATGCTTATCACAAAGATGGTTGTGCTTTCCCTGCATGGAGCAGTAATGCATGACTGGAGCACAAAATACAGTTTGTCCAGCTTTTTGATGCTAAAATCTCAGTGTGTCATTAAGTTTTCATGACATATCATGATTTCTTACAGTGACTGCTCTAGGACACTGCTTTCCTATTGTAACATGATTCTTAAAAATTGCACTTTGAGGAGCAATACTGATCTGTGGGTTAAATAACCTGATATCTTCTATTGGATGTTAGAATCATGCACTGCTAATAAACTCAGGGTAATTCTGTTTCTGTTTTGCAGGGAGAAAAAAAAGTGGCTTTTTGAGAGCATATGTTGTCATCCTCATTAATCTTTATTTCTTATAAAATTCTTTCTTTACCTCTTGAGTTATTTGGAATATGTTACTTCACTGCAACTGTGCAGCCAGGTGTGAAAAACTTGCATGACCAGAGATTCACTGGCATATGAAAATGAATTTAGAACCAGGTGGATTGAATTTGCTCAAAGCTGTCTGCTCTTTCGCCTCTACCTTTTGCATCTGGTGCTAATACTGTATATGTTTATTTGGCGTCTCCTATGCATTTGTTTTCTTTACCTTCGCTTTTTAAAAAGTAAGTTTCTGAAGGCTTCAAGTGGCAACTAAAAGAAGTCTTCCCAGAATTGGTGCTGTTTCATACATTTTACTTATGTCTCTTTGGAAGAAAGAGGATTTTTTTCAAGTTTTGCTTTGTATGCCATTCTTCTCTCTTTTGTTACTGTTACCTCTCTCTTCTCAAAAGATGATGCTTTAGAAATAAGTCTCCCAAAAACTGAAATTTTGAGAAGAACCTATTAGTACAAAATGTTCATCCAGGATGACAGTGGTACGTACTTGCATTCCTCCCACACAATTATGTGCTGTTTCTGATTTTTTTTTCCTGCAGAAACAAGATTTTTCTTTTCTCTTTGTTATTTGCTTTACAAATCTATCATCTGGCTTAAAGAATTCCTTTCAGAATTGCAATTGTATTGCACTGTGGAAGCAAACATAGCCATTGTATAAGTCTGTGAAAAGGGTTTCTTGAACCTCTGCTCAACCTTAGGTGAAGGGTTAGACTTGTCTTGAGTTAGGTTTTAGAGGTCTAAAAGACCTCTGTAGAGGTCATGTATTTCTCGTCTGGTATGCAGTACCAGATTGTTCTGGGTTGGGCTGAGGTAGAGTTAATTTTCACAAGAAGCTGGTAAGGAATGCAGCTGGGACCTGAACTGGCCAAAGGGAAATTCAGTACTATGGTTTCATGCTCAGTTTATAAAGGGGGAGTTGTTGGTTGGGGTTTGGGGTTCATGGCACAGTAGTTGTTGCTGGGGATTATGGCTCCTGGAATTCCAGATGGGGAACACGCCTGGTACTGGTTCTCTGAGTGGTGAGTGATTTGCATTGTGTATCACTTGTTTAGTGTGTTTTTATTGTTGTATTTTCTCATCCTTTGCTGCCCTGTTAAACTGATGTATCATCTAGACCCATGAGTTTCCCACCCAAGTCTCCCTGTCCCATGAAGTGGGGGAGCAGGTGACTGCATGGTTATTTGTTGCCAGCTGGGGCTAAATCATGGCACAGGTTTAGATGTTCTTGCTCTCTCTTTTAAGTGTCTGTTCTGGTCACAGCTGCTGGCAGGCAAATCTTATTCTTGCTTGAAAAATATAGGAGTCTGATTCCATGTCTGTTTTGGAAGGTATAGTTATTAGTATGTCTTAATATACATAAGGTGTGGTAACCAGCATGGTATTTTGGCTTAACTGGCTTCTTCAAGTAGGACAGCCCACAAGACAGGATTTTTACTTAATTTCAAATGACCTCAGACATTTATTTTTGGGTTTTTTTATGAAATTTCCTGAGATGATTTTCAGACTAGTGATCCTTGATCTGCCACATTACAGCTGTTCTTGTTCTAGTCTAAACCTTTAGGTTTGTACTACATTATTTGTTATAATTGTTGAATACAGCGGAGTGGTCTTAGCTAGTGTAACAGTCAACACCTGTCTTTGTTCTTCTTCCGCTGCCTTGTACAGAGGAGGAGGTTTTGGTCCTTAGCTACCTAAGCAACAGTCTGTGGCTGAAAGGTCTTTTGGGTGAAGCTGTACTCTTTCTGATATAGAAAGTTGAATTACCCAGTGCTACGCCTGGGAATTATGACCAAAAAGGTTCTCAAAAAAATTAAAAAGAAAAAAGTGAGAAAAGAAACGAGTCATTCTGGCAGGCGCTTTGTTGGAACAGGGGGTTTGGTTTTCATTTTAAGTCTGTGTCATGCCTTTGAACCATAAGAGGGCTATTCTCTCAATTTTAATATGCCCTCTTAAATTGAGACTATAATTATTGTTATTCTGGACAACTAAAATGATAGCGAAGTATAACATTGTAGATCTGACTTCTGTGGAAATGCGTAAGATACTGTGTAGTACAGTTGAACTCTTCCACTGCTTAAGTTCTTCAGTCTTCTAATCTGTTCCTAAAGAAACTGTGGTTCTTGACTAGCTTTTCAGGGACCACCAAAATGGGGAGAATGCTATCTGCATTACTGCAAGCTGGGAGCAAAGGATGACAGCAAGGCAGGTGTGGACTAGTATGCTCACTGACCAGTGGTGCAATCCCCCAGTTGCCAAACAAGGTGATCAGAGCAAGTGTAGTGGCAGTAAGACAGGCTCAGACAACTGTCCAGCTTGTCATGAGGGAGGCAGGCTTGAGGTCAAGCAAGGATTTGAAGTTGAGAGATCAGGACCAGTGAGGTACGCAGTCAAGTACAGGCATACCTGTGGTATGGCTGACACAAGGATCAAGAATTGGAGCCTGAACTTCAGCTCCCAGCTGAAGATGGACACCTTGACAAGGTTCCACGCAAGTTACTCGGCTGCACTGCATCAGTGTTGGTCTTCAGCACAGATTCCTTAACCCCTAGGACTGGAGAAAGAGGTTGCAATCTGTTGATAAGCTCAGGGCCCTGACATGGTTATCTAGCAGCGTTTTCACCATTTATGCTTATAGCTAAACCCTAAATTATGGCTTTCATAGCTCTGTATTACTTAAAATAACTTACATCCACTCACACTGGTACAAAAAAGCAACAATAACAATACTGTCCTTTTATTCTAGAAGTTCTGCTTCTTTTTTTTTTTTTTTCATTTCTGATTGATGATGTTTGCCACACTACTGATAGTTCTGAGTTAAAGTCTACTCAGTGCAGCATGGAAACTAAGCTTGACTTTGAAGTTCCTTTAACAAGGAAGAAAGACAGCTTTGAACTTGAAACATCTAGAGGTTAAAGGCGTTAAGGAAGGTAGTTTTACTCCAGCGTATTCCCCTGGGTTGGTTAAATGAAAAGCAATAGTGAGACTTCTTAGCACGCTACAGATAATGGCATCTGTTCATACCTAGAAGTGATCTACCACTTTAGGTATTTGAGGAGATTAAGAAATGGATTATGTGTGGCTGTTGAAAGGACAAGAAAATTATTTCATTTGGTAACCTGTGAAACTCTTCAGGTGGGCTTAATACGCCTAGGTAAGTCTGAGTCTTGCTCCTGAATGCAGTAGTAAAATGCATCCTTTCTAGCCTTTACTATCTGAATTTGCTTATTTCTCAACTAATTACTTTTTCTGCAACAGCCTCATAAAAATAATAGAATGAATTAAGCTTTTCCTCTGCTATAGTCTCCTGTAGCTGGTGCAAAAGAAAGAACAAACTTTACCACCCTGAGTTAAGATCACGCAAGAAGAAGCGTATGAAAAGTTATATAAATTGTTCTGTGGGTTTCCTGTAGAAAATTTGTATTAAGTGCTACTTAAGAAACAGAATTTTCTTAGATACTGTTAGTATATTGATAATCTTGCCAAATACTTGAGGAACTTTACAAGCAGGTTTGGATTATATAACTTTGCAGTCCCTGACAGTATTCACAACAGTCTTTCTGCAGGTACTAGCAATACCTGGCAGGGTCAAATCATCTTGAAGGATCTGCTGTATTAAGTCCCCTTCCTTAGTTTTGTAAAGGCTTGTGAAGCATTCTGTATATCTAAAGATTTTTGTATATCATGGAAGTGTTTCCTGGCATAATTGAAACATGCTGAGTTGGAAGGGTCACCCAAGGATCGTTGAGTCCAACTCCTAACTCCACACAGGACCACCTAAAGTTAAGCCATGTCTCTAAGACCGTTTTCCAAACACTTTTATTGAATGCTGACAGGCTTTGGGTCATGACCATCTCCCTGAGGAGCTTGTTCTAGTTCTTGATTACCCTCTTAGTGAAGAATGCTTTTCCATCCAAACTGAACTTCCTGTCATACAGTGTTAATCTATTCCCTTTCTTCCTCTCACCTGACAGGAGGGATCAGCACCTCCCTCTCTGCTTCCTATCATGGGAACATTGGAGACAGCAATAATGCCCTCTGTCTTCTCTGCTCTTAGTGGAAAGAAACTAGTATCCTTATCTACTCCTCTGAAATCATGCCCTCTAGTCCTTTCACCATCTTTGGCTTCCTTTGGACATATGCTAGTATTTTATAGGCTTATTCCATAGTGGAGTCTACAGGTGTACATGGTACTCAAGGTGAGGCTGCAGCAGTGATGGCTATAGTGGGGCAACTTTTTTTTTGGACTTACTAGCTATAATGTACTTAGTGCACCCAGGATACAGTTGGTACCTTTTTCCACCCAGGCACACTGATGACTCCTCTTGAGCTTTCCATCAACTGAAAGACCCAAATCCCTTTCTATAGGGTTGAAATCCAGCCTCTTGTCTCCCAGTCTCTATGTTGATCTCACACTGCAGGAGAGATCAGCTGCCTCTGGTTTTCTGCGTTAGAGATTGGTTGATGTACCTAGGAAACATTAGTGACTTCACAGATTAATATTTTTTAATATGTGTTTCTCCTTGTATTTTGTGGTATCCAGCAAGCAATCATAGCAGCTGAACTTCTTGAGAGCCAAAAGCACAGCATCCCTGCACACCTTATTTACTCTAGAACATAAGTTGTACATGCACAGTCTTGTGCAAGAATTACAATGCTGTGCTGCCAAAGAAATTTTAACATCTGCCATTCATTTCTAGTCCATGTGATCCCTTCCCCAGTTGTGATTCTTATCCCTGTGTAAAGGTATATTTTTTCGGCATTTTTATCTCCCAAGAAACTACAATATGCTGTCATCAGGGTAGAAAACTGAAGTTGTACATACTTACGAATGACAAATTTTCATGTGCTAGAATGTTTATTAACTAAATAGATTTCAGAGCAAGGTGTTTATATTCATCAGAACTTCACTGGTTCTAAAAGGTTGGTTTGAAAATTTAAATCTTCTGCACACTGGTTTTCTTGTCTGGTTTATATATTACATGCAGGCTGCTTCCAGCTTATTGTAGGTGAGAGACTTTTTCACCAAAGACTGGTGGATTTAACTTACAGCCCTGAGTATTTTGTAGAAGATGAAAACATACTGGTAGCTCACATGATTTACATGACGTTACACATTCATATGAATGATAACCTTCCAGTTGATTGCTTAATAAGATAGATGGTGTGTTAGCTAAATTATTACTTCCATCAGTTTGATTTTTTTCACCTATATACCTGATCTGAAAGTTGGTATGGAGAATTTTACTACTTGTGCAATAAGGAGGAATTGTCCTTGACTTTAAGTAGAAAGGCCATATCTGTATTAGATTAAAAACCTTGTTTAAACTTGCTGTGTGATTTCAGAGTACCTCCAACAACAGCTAAATGTTCCACTTGTCTTGCCAGGTCATAACGTTTTGAAACTTTCATAATGATGAGGTCAGATTAAGTGAGTGAAGCAATTCAACGAGTATGAGCAAGCATAAGAATCTCATAAGAATGTTGCTGAAATCTGTGGAAGAACCTAGCCAAAACATGCTGCTATTTCTCTGTTAAAATAAAAATTACAAGAACCAGTTAGTAATGGAGAATTTTTTTGGTGGACTTGCAAAAAGTCAGTCCTGAGGGCAGCCCGGAATACTGTCAGTGAGTTCATGTGTCACTGGATGCTGTTGAGTCACGGAGTTGTTGCTGACAGGTGAAATATGTGCCATCAGAGACCACATCTCCCACTCTCCAACTCTAGAGGTTGTCTTTGTGTTCTTTGGCCCAACAGCATTCAGTATTTCTAGGCTTTGCTTTTGTTTTTTTCTTTTTAATATTCAGTGCAATAAGGGAGTAATTGTTAAGCTATTTGAGTATGTTCCTAGATTATTTTACATAGATATAGAATGCAAGGAAATTAAAGTCCAAGCCAATTTAATAGGTGAGAAGCTTTCCCTAATACCAAGTAGTTTCTGTTTCTTGAAATTCTTACTCTAGAAATTATGTATTTAGGGTTTAACTAATTCTTTGGCTGTATCCTACCATCACTTCTGTTAGCAAGAAATTCCTGTTGGAGAACACATACACTGTTAAGGAACTTAGAGATAAAAGCAGCATTATTGGGGGGGGGGGGTTGAAGTTGAAAAATTCATTTAAAAAGTTGAGCTTCATGGCTTGAAGGAATATGATAACAGTATGATTTCAAAATGTGTCATATCAGATGTTCCGGGTAGCAGCAGTCCAGCTCGTTTAAGAAGAAAGTATTTGTGTATTAAGTAGCTGGAGAACAGAAGCAGCCTGTTCTGTTTCAAAGGTGACCTTTTATGTAGTTGGAGAAGTGGGTCCTAATTGTCAGTGCTGAAAAGAATCACTTCAGTGAATTCTTGGCTAATCCTCTGGCTAAAATATGTTTGCACAAAGACTGTTGTGAGTAAAATAAGCTGTAGGATTGTAGGACCCTAGTGTTTGTTAGAGCAGTGGCTTGTGTTGTTTGAATGCAATTTGTCAAGTTGAAGTAGTACTTTAGGGTCATATATTTAAACATTATGGTGCATCTTCAAATGGCAGAATGACTGGCTGTCTTCAACTTGATTACTTTCCATATCTGAATTCATATTTTGGAGATAAAATCACAAATGCTGGAGCTCGGAAGCATTTTCCCAAAGCAGTATTTGTATGGCAAGTAGATGATCTGCCTAGGCTCAGTGTGCATATATAGAACAGTGTACTTGGAATGTGTCTGTATTGTGAGCCAGGCCCTCTAGGTAGAGCATCTGATTGTTCTTTGCAGGTGTGGGTTTTTGTTTTGTTCTGCCTATGTTAGCATTCTATTAGTTGACTTTATGTCAACTCCCCTTTCCAGCATTCACACCTATCTAGTCTTTCGTGTTTTTGTTTGTGTGCTTTGATGTGTTTGGCTTATTCCCAAAGCCTCTAAAACAAAATCTTGTGGGTTCTTAGGACTTGGTTTGATCTTTTTCTTTGTTTTGTTTTTTTCTTCCATTTTTCCAGTGGTCAGAGGGCTTGCTCCAGTTTTCTCAGTCCATGCAAACAGCCAGTTTGGCAACAGATGGGTGCATTTTGTGCCTAATTTTTGTATAGATTATATGCTTATGTTGATGTAAATTCTAGTTGCCTGCAGAAGTTTCAGAAATTTGATATTTTGGTACTCAGCAGCAACACTGACACCACTGCCTTAAGAGATACTCAACACTTCAACCCTCCCTGACTGAGTCTAGAACCTTTTAATGTGTATCATCTTATTTTGCTCTGGGGCTGCTCTAGAGCTCCAAAAACTCATCTCCTAACTTTCCTTCAAGCTGACTTTCATACCCTGTATGTCATGCTATAAGTAATCTTGACAGTCACAACACGCGCTTTGCAGTTACGCAGATCTTGGATTCCAGCTTGATTTTGAGCCCATGAACTAATGATACTCTCTGCTTACTGATGGAGTTAGAGTACCCTGCAACAGTCTTTTGGGACTTCTTCATGGTTGCTAGTTTGACCCTGACATTCAGATAGCTGTCTGCCTCTGTCCTCCTAGCTGAAGATGTCTTCAGCCTATTATTAAAATACAGTTTGTATCTCAGATGCAGATCTTTGGGTGCACATGATAAAATATTGTAGGCCTTCAACCCCAGGTGTTGGGAACCTGTCATAAGTCTCTTGTCTCTATTTCTTTTATCTGGTTCCCATGCCCTTTTGGATGTTAGGACATAGATGCAGTGAAAATGTCAGATTCATGGTTGTGTGAGTTTTTTTTGTGGCACTGAAAACTAAAACCATCCATGCAACACAGTAATTTCTTAAATCAGAAAAAATGAAGCAGCCCTTTGGCTACCAAAAGGCATTCTGGTCCAGTAGAGATGGGACTTTTGGGAGCATGTTGTGCTTATGTGATTCCTTGGTTCTCCTGAAGTCTCAGATGAAACTGGGGTTCACTTTGGAATTCCAAATTTTATCGCACATAGTCCATTATGGTTTGTTGAACAATTACAACACTCAATGAATGTCTGAGCTACCAGTGTATATGTTGCTAAACTGAATTTGCATTCCTGTAGAATAGGAAGTATCCTCTCAAGGATGTGCCTTTTTTACTTGATGAGGGAGCTTGTTACAGAACTTTGTCTTTCAGGAGAAAATTTTATACCTATGCTTTCTAAAACTTCAGGTAGTTTCAATTGCCTAACTGGTATACCTTGGAATATAAAGCAGGGCCAAGTGATGATACCACAAGATCATCACGAGCATGATGGTGCAAGATCTTAATTTTTCTGTCAGCACTTCTCATTGAATTTTGGAGCTAGATTTTTTGATCTCTGGAAGTGGCGTAAGTGTGGTCAACCTGCCAAGGTCAGTATAGATAATATTAGCAAAGAACACACTGCTCTGAGGTTTTTTTCTTTGATGAAGTGACTGTCTTCCAGGTTGAATGCTAGTTCACATTACGCCTCTCCATCTTGGACAGACACAGAATTCCAATTCTGTATCTGCTTGACGGCTAGGTGCTGTCAATATTTCCTGGTTGGAAGACAAATTATACCCTTTCTATTTGATGAAGAAAAACAAAACCGGGATGCTAAAATAGGTAATCTGGAGAAAAAATTGCAGGGATCACATAGACATGGTATCGAAAGTGCCTTAGCAAGCCAAAGGAGTTATATTTCACTGTGGTCCTCAGATCAGTCAGAATGATTGCAAGGAACTCGGGAGGAGAACAGTGCACTAGCTTTTTTGTATTGCCACAAGTGGAGTGGGAAAGGCTGGAGGTCTACCCCATGTGTAGTGCTGGCGTATTAGTCTTGTAATGCGTATAGGCACATCCACAATGTCAGTGTGTAGCTCATCTCAAATAATAAGGGTTGAGGGGCTTTAACTTATTTTTCTTATTTAGCAGTGAGATAGTTTAACAGAGTGAACTGTACGGCTGTACAGGTGAACCTGTTAATGTTAGCTGATCAAGAACTCTTTAACTAAATTCTCTTTGTGGTTTCATTGAAAAGCTGTTGCAGGATTAAGCACATAACAGAAGTAGTCGCTTTGTGTACCTTTACTAAATCTGTGCTATTGCATAAACATTCAGGCGTGATGCTGAACTTGGTAAAGAAAAAAAACAGAAAGCAAATCCAGCTGTGCTGTGCTAGAAGACTGAAGACTTTTTCCAGATTATCTGTAAGCATGGGAGGACTGCTGATTCGGAAGAAACATAATGACACTCTTTAAAAGACAAGATCTTATTGACTAATTAGAGATAGGTTAGCTGGACTTCTGATTCCTTCTGTTATTGTTTGATCCCTTGTGATTCTGCAAATCAGAAGACAATCACAGTGTTTAAGGCAAGTGTGATGAGTGAGAGAAGAAAAAGTGCATTATGCAGAAAATTCTTAAGACCAAATATTTGCAAAATGTGTGTGTTCAGTGCGAAGTCATCTGTGGATAACCAAGTTCAGTTGTTATTTAGTAACTTCCTTTCTTGTCTTACATCTCATAACATGAAAGTACTAATAATATGAATTCTGAAATTTGGATTCATGTTGGAAAGCTGAATGAAATAGAAATGTGGGGGTCGGTTGGTTGTGGTTTTGAAATTTTTGGGGATGCTGCATACTTGATTTGTGAGTATAATGTGATTTCATAATTGAATGGTGAAATACAACTTACAGTGACTTTTAGTTACAAAATCACAGAATGACTGAGGTTGGAAGGGACCACTGGAAGTCATCTGGTCCAGCCTCCCTGCTCAAACACAGTCACAGATGGTTGCCAGTAATTGTGTCCAGAAACCTTTCAACTGTCTTTGAGGAGGGAGACTCCATCACCTCTCTGGGCAGCAGATGCCAGTGCTCAGTCACCCTCACAGTGATAAAAAGGGTTTCCTGATGTTAAGAGGGAACCCCCTGTGTTTCAGTTTGCACGTTGCCTATTGTCCAGTCAGTGGGCACCACTGGAAAGAGTCCGGCTCTCCCCTCTCCTTTGAACCCTCCCTTCAGGTATTTGCACACAGTGATCCCTCTGAGCATTCTTCAGGTGAACAGTCCCAGCTTTCTCAGCCTTTCCTCATATGCTTCAGTACCTTGATCTTCTTGGTGGCTCTTTGCTGGAATCTCCAGTACGTCCATGTCTCTCTTATACTGAGGAGTCAGTATAAGACTCAGTTTGGCACTGGTGAGACCGCTCCTTGAGTACTGTGTCCAGTTCTGGGCCCCTCAGCACAAGAAGGATGTTGACGCTCTGGAGAGTGTCCAGAGAAGAGCAACAAAACTGGTGAAGGGGCTCGAGAACAGGCCTTATGAGGAGCGGCTGAGAGAGCTGGGGCTGTTTAGCCTGGAGAAGAGGAGGCTGAGGGGNACTGTCTTTGAGGAGGGAGACTCCATCACCTCTCTGGGCAGCAGATGCCAGTGCTCAGTCACCCTCACAGTGATAAAAAGGGTTTCCTGATGTTAAGAGGGAACCCCCTGTGTTTCAGTTTGCACGTTGCCTATTGTCCAGTCAGTGGGCACCACTGGAAAGAGTCCGGCTCTCCCCTCTCCTTTGAACCCTCCCTTCAGGTATTTGCACACAGTGATCCCTCTGAGCATTCTTCAGGTGAACAGTCCCAGCTTTCTCAGCCTTTCCTCATATGCTTCAGTACCTTGATCTTCTTGGTGGCTCTTTGCTGGAATCTCCAGTACGTCCATGTCTCTCTTATACTGAGGAGTCCAGAATAGGACAAAAAAGGAAAATGTTATTAGAGCTAACATTCTCTGAAAATGGTTTTAAACCCACATGCAAGACATAATAGTAAAGACCGTTAGTGACTCCCTGTAAGAGGCATATTTAACAATGACAAATTTCCCGTAGTGCTCCAAGTGAAACTATAAAAACTATTCTTTAAGTAACAGATGTAGTTGGTGAGGCTTGTAACATTAAAATATGATGTAAATGGAGGTGTCTGACAAAGTATCTGGATTTTTGTGACTTCAGCTTTCTGAAGTCAGGACTTTTTACAGTATCTTATGAAGGCAAACTTGTGTCAATTTTTAGTCAAGTCTGTATGCTTTGCTTTCACACAGTTGGTTGCTTTGATATTTTGGAGACTGCTGTAGTCCTCTGAGCATTTTGTATGGTTAAATGGGAAACTATAAATAGTTGATATCAGAGTGTTTCTTTTCTACTGATAGTCAGACCATAAGAGTCATAAGCTGATTACAACAAGGCTTCCAGAATAAGACACTAGAATATGTAACGGCAGATCAGCATTGATTATGAAAACAATGCTCGATGGGTTGGTCTGGTTTTCTTCCTACCCAATGCTGAGTTTGAATTTGCCACTTAGTTTCTTGCTAAGAACTCTGCTTGTAATAATCATCTGCTTTCTTCTCCTTGGCTCTATTCAGCACTGAATTTCAGCAGTAGACTACTTCTAAACTGAAAAGTAAACAAAAGCTAAAGGATACAAGTACTTACATGTGTGGATTAGAAGTTGGGGGTTTTATAAGCCTCATTACAAGCATCTTGCAGAGTGATTTTGATTTATAAATGCTTCTGTGTGACTTACAGTATAAGTTTGAAATATTGAAATTTAATTGTAGGAAATAGTTGTAAAAGATACAATACCATTTGTTTTTTAAAACCTCTGAAATTATTCTGGGGTGTTTAAATGCTGAATTTTGCAAGGGAACAAAGAAGTACTTCAGATGTGTATTTAAGAAAGAAATAAAACTAATTTTCAAATATTACTTCAGAAATTTCTTTTTTAATATTAAAATGATTGAAAAAGGTGAAAAATGTAAAAAAGACAAAAAGTAAATATAATTGAAAATCAGAACCACCAATTATGTATAGCAAGGATTGTAATTCTTCCTCAGAAAAGCTATTACTCTACTAGTTCTGCATATTTTGAAATATTTTCAGTGGATCTTCTCACCAGCAAAGGGTGACTGAGATGCTAAGGGTTCCGCTGTACCATGGTGTATGTTCATATACACCTCCCCAGTGTGTTTCTCGTCACTGTAGTATCCTATAGCCCAGCTTTATTACACAAAGGGAGGCAAAGATGACATAATTTTTGTGGACTTGCTGAATTTACAGCTGACTAAATGATAATAGTTTTCATCCATTTCTTTTAATGTATTAGCATTAGAAATCATTTTCATAAATCTCAGCTTGACTGCTGTATCTTTACTTTTTGAAGAGGTAGCAAGCAGAGAACAACTTCACTTTGTATTTTTCTCTCCCTTTCTTTTTCCTTTTTCCCCTTCCTTCCCCTTCCCTCCCTCCCTCCCAGCTGAAGGAAGAATGGACAAGGATGCATGAACAGCTTTAGATTGGCTGAAGCCAGGATGGAGTGCTAGGAATTTCTGATTTTTTTTTTGTTTGTTTTTCTTTTTATCACACTATTTTTCTTTTTGATAACAGGTACTGGAAAAGATAATCAAAGAGAAACAATAGTTGTGTCAAAAGGAAGCAAAATCATGAAGAGTTCATTATTTTGTGGTTTTGTATGAGAAGTTATTTCAAGTTAATATTTGGACAAAATGAGGCCTATAACTATTTTGAACTCAGAATTTTACCTCCCTGAACCAGTCACAGTATATGTATTTTAATAAATACAGTTTAATAACATGCTGTTGGACTGTTTAGTTTTTATGCCTCAGAGTAGCACTGAGCATTATTGCTACTTTTAGAAGCTGCCTCTCATTAGTGTAGTTATTCTCTTATATAGCACCTGTTTTAAACTCCAAATCTGAATCAACAAATGTAAAACCTGACTTTTGAAATATCTGCTTTTTTGAACACTCTTCTTTAAAGGACCTATCAGGATCTCTCCCCAAAATGCTAGAAGCTTGAAGGATAAGGGAGGAACAATGTTGCATGGCCCAAACACATGTGCTTTCGTCATTAGCAAGGTACAGCATGACCTCATGTTGACCTCAAAGGTAAATCGCTAATAGGGAACAATTATACATGCCTGTGAAAGCAGCTTAGTTTTGAACATAATCAAGACAATAACTTCAGTGTGTAGAATAAAATTAAATTTACAGCTCTGTCTGTCTGCCTTTCTCTTTCTCTTTTTTCTTTCTCCAAGTCTCTTCTTGAGAAAATATTGTGGTTTTTATGTGTGTATGTTGCAAAAGAGAATTGCTTTTCTAGTGACCATAAGAAGTTCCTAAATATGGGTAACCCAAAGGATCTCGTATCTAATTTAGTCAAATTGTACATCTTGCTATGAAATGCACTTTTTAATAGAAAGGTTACATTTGTTGTCTAGCATACCGGTACTGCAGCCTTCAGGATGTGTGTCTGTATTACCCTGGGAATCTTGTGTAGTTCTGAAATGTATAGATAATTTAGACTTATGGAAAAGTTGTTTAAAAAGCAATACATTAGTTTTTGTGTGCTTATCTTAGACTGTCACACAAACCTATGACTTCTTATTTTTTTGTAAAAGACTACATGTTCTGTAGCGTTATGCAATACATCTCTACATGCGATGGAATGTGATTTAGCTAGCAGTTCTGAGCTATTTGGAGAAGAATTGCTGCCAGCATCTTGGAACTGTTAGTCATATCTGTCCCATTTGATTTGTGTAGTATAATTGTTTGACATGAATTTTATTTTCTTTTTTTCCTAGAATGAGAGAGCATATTCCTTCTGTGGAACAATAGAATACATGGCTCCAGATATTGTAAGAGGAGGAGAAACAGGACATGATAAGGTATGTTCTATCTGAGCTTATTACTGAAATAAAATTAATTCTTCAGGCAACACTGTTGTTCAGTTTGAGAGGTTTTTCTTAAATATGGTAGTGCTGTATTTAAACATGCCTTATTTCAAGTTGTCCCAGAATAGATTACTGCATGCATTTAAAAGCATCAACATGATGTCTTTTCAGTTTTTAATCTTCAATAAAAGGCATGTTTATAAAGGGATTTGAGGCTGATTCGTATATTCAAAAATTATTCTAAACATGCAGTGGGACAAAAAAACACTTCCTTCCTTTTAAATAAAAAGCTGTTTAGTTCACAGTAAAAAAATGACTGTTTTGTGGGTAATTGTGATGTAGATTTTTTTCAAATTGTACGTCAGGGAAATGTGATATCTTTCTTGAAGTACAGAGTAAGTTATTAATGTTGTTAATGTTATAAATATTCTCACATTGTAAAAATTAATTCTGTTAAGCTTGACGCTCAAGTTTTATTATGAATTAAAGCATCAGTAAGTGATAGGAAAGATCACAGATGGTATTTGAAACCAAAAAGCTTGACTCCACGGAAGACTTCTACAGTATTCCTAAATAAATTACTCTGATTGTTCACTATACTGAATAGTTTTGGAGAATATTTAATCTCTTGGGTTTTTTTTTCCTGTAGATGAGTTGGCTTGTCTCTCTTTTGGGGGTTGTGCAATGTAGTTAACATAGTTCCTCTTGTCTTTTTAAGTACTGGAAAACGTTATGTTATTCTCAGTCTCCATTTTTCTAGACTACTTGGACTCAATCTGTCTTTGTCTAAGAAGGTTCTTCCTTCTCTATGCATTCTGCTTCTCTTTTGGTCTGCATTTGCCTGTCTGTTTCTTTGTGGGGGAAGTACTTTAGTAGACACAGTGTTTCAGCTAAAAGACTAAGAGTTGGTAGTTTGAAGTACTGTGGGTTGATTATCACTCTGATTCTGCTATTAAACATAAAATATTAAATCCTTTGTTTTTTCGCTGAGTTATCATCTCACACCTACTTTGTATTCTAGTGTAACCTCTGTGTCTTTTTCTACTGTACTGTTGCCTAGTCATTATTAGAAATGGAATTTTACAAACTTGCGAATTGAAGCTCCTTCCTGCAGTATTTGTTAGCTTAGTCTTGCCAGTTTCGGAGCATCTCTCTAATGTATCAGTCACGTCAAATTGTGTTTGTCTTCTCAAGTGTTTCCAAATTCCATATTGTTGCTCATTCAGAAGGGGAATCTTGCTTCTGTTGTCTTTGATTGGTTCTACCTGATATTTTCATTAGCCGTATTGCAGAGCCTTATAGTATTCTATAAGGAATAGCCTCACAGCTTGTTACTAAATGTTACCTGATAAATAAAGGTGATTTTTTTCAGTTACCTGTGCAATGGTAACTGTTTCCACTCCCTTCTCTTTGCCTCACCATTGACAGTGTCATGTAACACAGTGTCAGAAGGTTTTTAGTGTATTTCATATTTACTGTATATCTAGCTACTAAATTTTTTTAAAAAGGACAAAATGAGACTGCTTTATTATACTATGCTCTCATTATTCAATATTTATTTTTTATCTCTTCTAGAAAGCTGTATTGTTTGCCTAAAAGAATTGCTGTAGTATTTTCAGTGTTTATTTTTTAAAAATTTTGATAAACTATTCTGCACATCCTTCTTTTTTTTTGAAAAACACATGCCAAGAAAATATCGTCTTCTGAGATTTTCTTTCATCATTGAGTATTTGTGATTATTGACAGTACAGAGACTTCTTCAGCCAGTTCTAAGTACTCTTGGCTGAATATTTGTGACATCAGATTTTATGTGTCTTGAAGCCAAACTAAAATAGGAGGCCAAGTTATAATTTCACTAATTATATTCGGCAGAACTTCTATTTCATTGATTTGCAAATTTTGTTGAAGTAAAACTGAGAAGTTCAAACACCTGTAGTTAAATTAATTTTGTTGAAAAGACTACACTGCTTTCTTCATTATTCATAGTAGCATATTTTCTTTTGAAAGAGAACTCTTCTGTAAGTTATGAGGTGTCAGACGTATGAATAATATGATTACTATATGGGAAGCCAAAGATCACATGTTACCAGGGAATATAAGGTAAAGTTCCATAATACATTTAAATGCTCTGATTAACTGTGATCGGTACTCTTAAACTGTGCTTTCTCAAAGTTCCTTAGTTTTATTCTCAAGCTCCTAAAAGTTCATGTTCCACTACTTAGCAAGAATTAGGTTCCTCTGTTATTTTTAGTGTGTTTTAGAATTCTTATCACTTCACAATGGTAAAAATAAAAATTAATTCTGGGCAGAAGCAAAGGTACTTAAGTAGTGAGTGGAAAGAGTTCAACTTGAGAAGTTAGTTGAGGAAGTTATGTGGAGAGATTTCAAAATAAAATTATCATAGAAAATACCTGCAATCACTTCTGCAATTTCTACTGCTTTATTGCACCCAGGTTCACTTTTGTATTAATGGGTGACAGTTCCTCTGCCATTTGTTTTCTGGGTGCATTGGTTTATTCCTTTTGTTATCAATTGCATTTCAACCCATCATAACATACGTAATTATTGTTACTCTGTAGGCTGTTGATTGGTGGAGCGTTGGTGTTCTTATGTACGAATTATTAACTGGAGCATCACCATTTACAGTTGACGGAGAGAAGAATTCTCAAGCAGAGATTTCTAGGTAAGAGTCAAAACAGTGAAGCTTATGCCATAATATATGTTTTGTGAAAGTTTTAATCTAAAATTTATGAAGAAAGTGCTATCAGGGTAACATTTTAGGTATTCCATTTGTATTTAACAGAATGATGTCTGGAGGCAGATAGGTTTTATTAACCTTAGCAGGTCATTGAAATAATGGAACTGACCTTTAAAAAACACCTAGTTTGTTTAAATTGCCATGGAACCACAGCTTTGTAGATATTCAACCCTCATGCATGTTTACTATTGAAAAGGAAGTAAAACAGAATATGAAATTATATCTACAAAGAGTTAACACATTTAAAATCTTGGTACATAGTGAAAGATTTAGCTAGAGAGATTTTTGTTGGGCCTTGTTGGGTCACTCTGTCAGGCTATAGGTTTAAAGAATGTACCCCACTCCTACCTTTTTTGTGACAAGGAATATTTATGTTATTAGTGTATAATGTGAGACAAAGAACGCGATCTTTTCTAGTCATACTTACTTATCTGAGTGAAATGGATATGGTACTTACGGAAATTAAGTAACATACTATTCTTGCATTTTCATGTAAACGTACTCCATCGGGGGAAAGAAACAGTTTGGTCGAACAGAGAGATCTTGAGTGATATCAAGAAGAGGAGAAATGTTTATGAGCTCTGGAAGAGAGGGCAGACCTCTTGGATGGGCTACAGGAGGGAAGTGAGATTGTGTAGAGAAAAAATCAGAAGGGCTAAGGCTCAACTAGAAATCAGATTGGCAAAGTCTGTGAAAGATAACAAAAAATCTTTCTATAAATATATAAATAATAAAAGGAGCACTAGGGAGACCATACAGTCCCTACTGGACACAGAAGGAGCAACAGTGACAGGGGATGAGGAAAATGCTGAGGTATTTAATGCCTTCTTTGCCTCAGT